>JADRCH010000065.1:287283-302248 GCA_019843965.1 Rhynchomys soricoides | reverse complement strand
CTGGCTAGAACTTCGAGTTCTATATTGAATAGATAGTGAGAGAGAGGGCAGCCTTGTCTTGTCCCTGATTTTAATGGAATTGCTTTGAATTTCTCTCCATTTTGTTGTTGTTGGCTATTGGTTTGCTGTATATTGCTTTTATTGTGTTTAGGTATGCACCTTGAATTTCTGATCTCTCCAATACTTTTAACATGAATGTTAAAAGTATTTTAACATGAATGTTAAAAGTATTGTAATTTGTCAAAGACTTTTTCATCATCTGATGATATCTTGTGTTTTTAATAGCTTCTTGGTCATCTTTATCTATTTTAGTTATTCAATTTTTGTCTCTGTATATTATCTCCATCTACTAAGATTTTAAGTCTTAGCTTTATGAGCATTCATTCTTCATTCTACCCAAACTGTAATTATCTAAATAATAAGAGAAATTAATCTTTCAGATTGATTTTATTATTTTAATTTTGTTTACATGTGTGCACCTGTGTACAAGTATGTGCACATGAATGGGGAGTGTTCTCAGAGGGTATAGGCCTTGGATTCCCTGGAGCTGGAGTTACAGAGAGTTGTGAACTGATGTCTTGAGTTACACATGTGCTCTTAAACACTGAGCCATCTCTCCAGCCCCAAAACGGTTTCTTCAAAAGCTAACTTATTTTAGTTTATGTGTGTGATGTGCTTGGGAATATGAACATACGTGCAGGAGTGTACGAAAAGCCAGAAGAAGGTTTTTTGATCTCCCTAGAACTGGAATTACAGGCAGTTGTAAGCTGCCACGTGCGTGATGGGAACTGAACCCACGCCCTTCACAACAGTAAAGAAGGGAGCGCTTTTAACCACTGAGTCATCTCCCCAGCCCCCCCCAAAATGTCTTCTGAATTTCGTTTTCTATCAGTAGTCAAAAGGAGATTTCCCTGACTGTTAGCCTTTCCTATATGGGTGCATATATTTGGGGTTTTTTTGTAAGTTATTTAATTCTTACTCTACCTGGAGTTTGTTTTTCAGAGCATGGTGGGAGGTGTGGGCTTTTAATGTGTTATTAATATTCCTACATATTTATACAGCTAAGTTATTTCCACAGTCCCTTTGGACATAGAATCATCTTTTGCTTCTCTTGACCATTTATTTTTCCATACAAAATGAAAATTACATTAATTTCTTAAAGCATTTCCTCCTCAACTCCATAGTACGCTGCACCAGGTGGGGCTGGGTCATGGTTCTGGCCAAGCACAGTCTCCATTGATTTTGGTATCTCTATGGGAATTTCAGCTGTTGGTTCTGTCCTGCTCTCGGTGGCTGCCTGCTTCCATTTTCAGACTCCATCCTTGTTTCTAGAATTCCACAGATGTCTGCAGGGACACTGCAGATTGCCCCAACAGCACCATTCAGTAAGCTTCCAGGAGTACACTACCTGGGGTGAACTAGCAATGTCAGCTCCCATCTCCAAGCTTCTCTAGTGCTGGAGTCTTGCTCCTCCTGATTCTTGGTAACTCTGCCTGTCTCCTCGGCTTCAAACACTCATGCTTTCTGTATTTTGTTCAGACTTGTTGGTGTCTGTAGGTGAAGATGCTGGCTGGCCACAGCTGATCCACTCCACTGAGAAACAGTGTCTCACCACCTGAATGTTTTCCTTTACCTTCTTTAAAACATTTTTATTTTTATGTAGATAGGTGTTTTCTCTGCATGTATGATTGTGCACCTTACCTATGCCCAAAGAGACCAGAAAAGGGCATCAGGGCCCTTGGGATTGGAGTTATAGACAGTCATGAGCTGTCATGTGGGTGCTGGGAATTGAACCCTTGTGCTTTGAACCACTGAGCCATCTCCCCAGCCCCTCCATTTACCTTATGTTTTAATACTGAAGGTTCTTATTTCTGTTTGACTTATTTCTCAGACAAAGCTTCCCTGTATTCTAAAACCCAGTTAAACACCCAACACCCTCTACTTCTCCTTTAACACTGCTGTGTTGTTCAATTCTATGACTTGCCTAGTGCCTCTCTCCCAGGGTAGGCAGCTTGAGCCTTAGGGGAGGATACCTACCCTGCTGATTTGCATATCTGTAGCGCAGGTTGCAAGGTCATGCATACATCGATTGTGTTGGAAGGAACGAAATGTGTCCAGATCATTTAAAAGTTGTTTGGTTTTTAATTTTCCTCATGCGTTTTAGATTGTATCTTCTAGAGCAGGGGAGATGCCTCAGTGGGTAAAGGTGCACGCTGCCAAGCCTGACACCTCTGCTCACCCTGAGCCAATTGTCTTCTGATCCCCTCATATCCTCTGTGGTACCTGCATGCACACCACAGATAACGAATAAGTGTGATACAACGTTTACTGTGACTTATATTTTATTCTCTTACCTCTGGGTTTGTGTATAATACAGCTAACCTGTTTTCATCATTTCTTCTCCCTTCTATATTTAGTGACCTTTAAATATCACTTTTATCGCATTCTTATTTGAAAACATACTCACACGTCATTGGATTTCTCTAACTTTTATCACCTTTGGCTCTTCCTCTCTGTCTTTCCCTGTCACTCAGCAGGGCTTGTTTGGCTCACAGCAGGGCTGACCTGTGAGGTGAATGCAGATCTGCACTACCACCTAGCTGTACAAGAGAAGTGGGACTTATCTGTGTATAAGTCAAAGTTTTCAGGGAATGCTTTAATCGACACAGTACCGCTCACACACCAAACATAACTGACCATGGCCTGGAACCATAGATTTAAATTACTCCAAATACTATGTTCCGGTGTGGTAACCATTTATGAGGTTTTTAGGGTGACGGAACAAAGACAATCATGAATCAGGGAGCTTTAAAAAAAACAACAACAAAAAAAACACATTGGTGGCGCTAGTTCCAGAGGAACATCGCCCTCTTCTGGCCTTTATGAGCAATAGCATGCATACCGTGCGCAGACACAGCAAGAAAAACACCCATACACATAGCAAACAAACAAACAAACGAAAAGGCGTGGTGCTAAAGAGAGGTTAAAACATTTAAAAACCATCATTAAAAATTAAAACTAAAAAATTAAAGTTATAGGATTTGGTAGTGGTCTAAGGGGCCATGGCCATGGTCAAGGGGGGAGGGTTGTGGAGGTAAAGCCAAAGATAAGGAGTGGATCTCAGTCACCAGGCTGGGCCACCAGGTTAAGGACGTGAGGATCAAGCCCTTGGAAGAGATCTACCTAGTCTCTCTGACCATTAAGGAATCCAAGATTATTGACATTTTCCTGGGCAGATCCCCAAAGGATGAAGTACTAATGATCATGCCAGTGCAGAAGCAGACTTGGGCTGGCCAGAAGACCACGTTCAAGGCTTTTGTCACTATTAGAGACTACAATGGTCACAATGGCCTCGGTGTTAAGTGCTCCAAGGGGTCATTAGTTTGCCCAAGCTTTCTATCATCCCTGTGCAGAGAGGCTACTGGGGGAACAAGATTGGCAAGCCTCACACTGTTCCATGCAAGGTGACAGGCCACTGTGACTCTGTAGGTATGTGTCTCATCACTGACCCCAGAGGCACTGGCATCATCTCTGCTCCTGTGCCCAAGAAGCTACTGATGATGGTCAGTATTAATGACTGCTACACATCAGCCAGGGGCTGCATTGCCATCCTGAGCAACTTTGCCAAGGCCACTTTTGATGACATCTCCAAGACCTAGAGCTACCTGACCTCTGGAAAAAGACTGTTCATAGAGTTTCCTTATCAGGAATTCACTGACCATCTGTGAAAACCCGTACCGGCCTGTTTAGAAAACCCAGGATCTGCTGTGGCTATAACACAAGGTTTTTTATACAAGAAAAATAAAGTGAATTGAAAGAACCCAGGACTATAGACAGCCATGCCATCAAGTGAAATCAGGATTAGCTGGTGGGATACAGCCAATGAAACTGATACAGGATTTATTGTCGCTCAATAAATTCTGACATTGCAGAAAGACACAGACATATTTGTTTCTGGCATATAGCATTTATGATAATAGTAGTCAAATTCCCAGAATCTTGAGACATGACAGTAATGAATGATTGTTCTCTTCTTTCCTTTCTTCCTTCATTCCCCCACTCCCTCTCTCTCTTAAGGCAGGATCTTGTTTTGTAGGGCTGGCTGGCCTGAAACCCATTAGATAAACCAAGTTAGCCTGGAACTCATAGAGATCTGATGACCTCTGCCTCCCTAGTGCTAGGATTAAAGGAGTGCACCGTCAGAGCACCTGATTATTGTCATTTTATGTCACTAAATTGGAGTAGATGCTAAAAAAAGAGAAAGATAGCCAGAACTGCTATACGAAAAAATTTAAATATTAGGTCATTGCTTTGTATAAAATGAGAGTCATTCATATTGAAGTTTCTTTATGCTAATGCATTTAAGTCACTGACAGATGATAAAACTTAAGAAAATAGTTGATAAGGATGGAGAATTAATTTACTTTAATTGAGGCATATCACTGACTTAGGCAGAAATGTATTTTCTGGCTGTTGGTAGCTACAATGTCCAGAGGCTACAAGCTTGAGTCTGTAAAGGTGTTGTTGAGTCCTTCAAGGAGGCACAGGTAGTTGGACTGTGAAAGACACATGGCTTGAGCAGCTGGTATCTATTTCAAGTCACTGACTTGCCCTCATCCCACGTAATTAAAAGACACTTTAAAATGTCAGCCCCAGTTACATCCTTTGCCAGTTAGCTTCCCTGAGGACCAGACTCCAACGTGAAATGCAACCAACGTGCATGAAGTTTATCAGGAAGTGACCTTGAGGTAGATACCAGTGAAAAAGAGACACCGAGGTTGAATTGGGTAAAGAAGCCATTGCATTCAGAGCCCAACAGCAGCCTCGGTTGAGTCCCAGGAAGCTCACAAGCAAAATGGCTCACCAAGGTTGTACAATAAAGACTGAGACATTAGGTCATTTTTCATTGTTGAGACAAGGTCTCACTGTGTAGCCCAATGCCTTAGCCTCCAAGGTACTGATATTACAGCCGTGCACCACCACGCCGGTGAAGCTGAGCCTCTGTGATCCCACTAGACTCTGTCATTAGATCAGGGATGCCCCAGGAAGGGCATGGCCTTGAGCAAAGTGGCCTGCATCTGAGGCAATCCCTGGATGAGCAGAATCATTTCCTGCAGTTGAGGCCAGACATCTTCCATAAAAGGTCCCTGCATGGGGCATCCATCATGGAGCTAAGTGCTTCAGAAGACAAGAAAACTTGTGGCTGATTACAGCGCATCCATTTTGTTCCTGAGGAATGTCTTTTACTCTTAGGGTGACAATGAGGAAGACCAGTTCACAGAGCTAAGAGAAAAGAGTCTCAATGAAATGACAGACTGCCTGGAGTTTTAGGGTAGGTGTTTTTCCCCCAGATGTTTTTAGTGCCGTACGGTGATTACAGATGTGTAACGTTTATGCCTCCATCAGCAGATGATAGAATTTCAGCATTAAAAATCCATTTGAGAGCTTATGCTTTCCTTTCTGCTTTTCTTTTTAATTAAAAAGTTTTGTTTCACACAAAATACTGATTAGGCTTTTTCTTTTCTCCCAACTCCTCAAAGATTCTCCCCACCTCCCTACCTACCCAACTTTATTCTCTCTCTCTCTCTCTCTCTCTCTCGCTCGCTCGCTCGCTAGGTTTTTTGGTTTTTCAAGACAGGATTTCTGTGTAGCCCTGGCTCTCCTGGAATTCAATCTATAGACTAGACTGGCCTCAAACTCAGAGGTCTATCTGCCCTGGCTATTTTTAATTGTGTGAGTTCCCCCCTGCTGATTTCTATAGAGGTTAGAGTACTTTAAACCCCACCTCCAGTATCTGAAGGTTTTCTTCTCTGCACCCTCCCAGCTTTTGTTGATTTCCTACTGACTACTGTCCTGAAGAGTGAAGTGGATCTCAGTCTATTTTAATTACATTTCTCTGATGTTTATTGGCTGCTTCTAGTTTATCTTTTGAAAAAGGTCTATTCACTTCATGAGCCTATTTATTGATTGTGTTGTTTTCTTGACATTTGTTGTGTTCTTTGTATGCTCTAGATATTAACCCTCTGTCAGAGGTGTAGTTAGTAAAGATGCTCTCCCATGATGCAGCCTGTCTTTTGCTCACCTGTCTCCTTTGCTGTGAGGAGACATTTTTATTTCATGCAGTCCCATTTGACATTGTTTCCTGAACAACTGGACTCCTTTTCAGAAAGCTCTGCTTTGGCTGATGTTGAAATATCTTCCTCTATTTTTCTCTAACAGTGTTAGAGTTTCAGGTCTTACATGAGAACTTTGGTCCATTTGGAACTGGTTTTTATGCAAACTGAGAGATAAGACTCTAATTTTACTCTCTTATGTATAGATTCTTAGTCTTCTAAGCATTATCTGTTGGAAAGGCTATCATTTCTCCAAAATATGGAGTTTGGGGGGGTCATCTTTTAATAAATTGTGGTGGTTGTAACTGCATGAGTTTAAAATTTGTATGTGGCTAAAGGCGATCTTTAGAATTTTTGTTTATTATGTTTATGTATATGTATGTGTGTGTGTGTGTGTGTGTGTGTGTGTGTGTGTGCCTACATGAATTTATGTGTTACCTGTGTGCCAGAACCTAAGGAGGGCAGAAAGAAGCATCCAAATCCCATGAAATTGGAGCATAGTGTATATGGGGTACAGTGCAGGTGAGGCCATGAGAGTGCTGACTACTGAACCTCTGGCTTCTGCAAGAGCAGTCAGTGCTCTTAACTGAGCCATCTCTCCAGCCCCTGTACCTGCCTGTATACCTTTAATAACTAAGTCATCTACTCTGTTCTACTGCTCTATGTGTCTGCTTCTGGACCATTTTTGCACTGTTTTTGTTACTATGGCTACAGGTTTGCAATATTCCTTTTATTCTTAATTGCGTCATGGATTTTATCATAAAGCAATGTTAGAATTTATCAAAAATCTTTTCTGCATCTATTAAACATGTAACTTCTGTCCTCGAGTATACAGATGTCAAGTATGACATTTATTGATTGACATGTGTTGAAGCATTCTTAGCTCTGGAATGAAGTGAACTTGATCATGGTGAATGATTGTTTTTTTTTAATGTGTTCTTGCATTTGGCATGTAAGTATTTTATTGAGAATTTTTGCATCTATGCTCATCACGGAGATCAGTCTATACTTTCTTCCCGTATCGTTTTCTGATATCAGGATAATGTTGATTTTGTAAAGAGGTGGTTGTGTTGTGTTTTCCTTTTCTTTGACTGTTGTGTCAATGTTTTCTATGGTATCTTCTGCACCTGAGATTCTCTCTTCCATCTCTTGTATTCTGTTGGTGATGCTTGCATCTATGACTCCCGATCTCTTTCCTAGGTTTTCGATCCTCTTTAGTCTCCCTTTGTAACTTCTTTATTGTTTCTGTTTCCATTTTTAGATCCTGGATGGTTTTGTTCAATTCCTTCATCTGTTTGGTTTGTGTTTTCCTTTAATTCTTTAATGGATTTTTGTGTTTACTCTTCAAGGGCTTCTAGCTGTTTACCTGTGTTCTCCTGTATTTCCTTAAGGGAGTTATTTATGACCTTTTTAAAGTCCTCTATTATCATCATGAGAAGTGATTTTAGAACGGAATCTTGCTTTTCCAGTGTGATGGTGTATCCAGGACTTGCTATGCTGGGAGAATTGGGTTCTGATGATGCCAAGTAACCTTGGTTTCTGTTGCTTATGTTCTTGCACCTGCCTCCTGCCATCTGGTTATCTCTAGTGCTACCTGCCCTCCCTTTATCTGACTGGAGCTTGTCCTTCCTGTGATCCTGGTTGTGTCTGAACTCCTCAGAGACCAGCTGTCTCTGGGATCCCATGATTCTGGTATCCTGTGATCCTGAGATCCTGGGTCTGACAGAGCTCCTGGGAGTCAAGCTGCCTCTGTGACCTTGAGATCCTGGTGTGACCAAGCTCCTGGAATCCTGTGATCCTGTGATCCTGGACAAGTTAGAGCACCTGGGAGCTGAGCTTCCTCTGGGTGTTGTGGGACTGGCTGAGGAGTTTGAGCCCAAGGTCTGCTCAGGGCACTGGCCCAGACTGCAAGGAACCCATGCCACTGGTCTGGAGGGGTTCCTGGGTCTCTGGATCCCGCTGGTCCCAGTTACTCCAGGTGTCAGGACAGATGTTGAGTCCTCCTCATCTCTGATCCTATGATCCACTTTAAATTCTTGATGGGTGGGACTGTGCGTCACACACCTTTAAACCCAGTACTCATGAGGCAGAGGCAGATGGATCTCTTGAGTTTGAAGTCAGTACTTTAGTCTATACAGTACTTTAGGCTAGCTAGAACGTCATAAAGAGATCCTGTCTCAAAAACTAAATAAGTAAAATAAAATAAATATTTATTAAAGGCAGAAAGTGCCCGAATTCATTTAATCTTCTTTTAATCTCTACCAAATAGAATTTACCTGCTCTTCATATGTTTAAAGAAAACAGTTGTCTACAAAAACCTGTAGAACGACAAGTTAACTTATTGACCCCCAGACTGTACAGCAATGTAATAGCCTTCAGTTGTCTAAAATCCTTTCCCCTTCTTGTATTAAAAGCGCCCTGAATTTTCTTTGGGAACAGTCCAATGAAAACTGAAATCCCCTCTAAGTGTGAAGCCTGTGCCTGGTTGGCCATCAGGGTATGGAGAGTTTCCTCTTGGTTGTAATAGTGACCTAGACTTTTATGATCATAACAACTCCTGGATCACTTCTCAGAGCACCTTGTTCCCATGCATCACAGTCTTGATGATTAATATACACTACAGTGGGTATTCTTGCCTGAAATGGGCCTGGAGCTGACAGCAGCTGTCATTCATCATGTGATGTTCAAACGAAAAGGAAAACACAACTGAATAATCAAGAAAATCAGAGTCTAGAGCAGTGGCTCTCAACCTTCCAACACAACTGAATAATCAAGAAAATCAGAGTCTAGAGCAGTGGCTCTCAACCTTCCAACAGTGCGACCCTTTAACACAGTTCCTCATGTGGTGACCCCCAACCATAACATTGTTTTCATTGCTACCTGCTAACTGTAATTTTGCTACTGTTATGAATTACAATGTAAATGTCTGTGTCTTCTAAGAGGTGACCTCTATGAAAGGGCAGTTCAACACCCCAAAAGGGGTCATGACCCACAGGTTGAGAACAGCTGGTCTAGATAATGTTGCTTTATCACCTAGATCGAGCTATACCTGAAGCCAGATACCAGGACTGTATAGTAATGAGTCAATAAATTCCAGTTTGTTTGTTTTTTATATAAACTAGTATAATTTGTATTTTATGTTACTGCAAAACCCTTAACAGATGAGATTGTTTTCATTGTTATTAATTGTGTATTCATAGCTCTTCCATCTGCTGTGTGTTATGACACTTTGGGAAGAGTAGGTGTCAGATGAGGGTGGGAAAGGAAGTCTCCACCATCAGCAGTAGGCAGAAATGCTGAATAAGTGAGTCTACTGACACCTCATCACTAGCAAGGCTCATGGTGCTTCACAGCCAAATGCTCCAAAACGTGAAAATGACCAACCAGCTGCCGGATCAGGTGCATTTCTAGTCCTGACAGTAGAGGCAGAGAAGCTACCAGAGGAAGGGAAGGTCGTGGGTGAACATGGACCAAACACAAGAAGGGAAGGTCATGGGTGGGCACAGATGATAGACATACCGTGTAAACGCTTCTCAGAGCGGCAACTTTGAATCATAGCCTCATGATTCTACTGCTTAGTCCCTAGTAATGTTCTTTTGAGAGGTCCTGGAAACTTTGGGAGCAGGATGAAGTAGACCCTGCTGTAGGGTTCTTACGGGTATATCCCTGGCTTCTTACATTCTGCTCTCTTATTTACTAGGCTGTGAACTGAACTATTCTGCACCAAGACAGTTCCCACTCATGGAAGCGATGAACAATGAACTACTCTGCCACGCCTTCCCCACCATGATGGTCTGAACCCTCTGAAAGATGAACAAAATAAGCCCTTCCTCATTTAAGTTGCTTCTGTCAGGGTTTTGGTCTAATTGATGCCAAAGTAACTAATACACTTGTCTAGAGAGGATGATCAGCTCAGCATTGATTTGCTAGTCTATAGCTACAAAAGACACCAAGGGGCCTGGCAGTGGTGGCGCAGGCCTTTAATCCCAGCAGTTGGGAGGCAGAGGCAGGTGGATTTTTTAGTTCGAGGCCAGCCTGGTCTACAAAGTGAGTTCAGGACAGCCAGGGCTATACAGCGAAACCCTGTCTCAAAAAACCAAAAAAAGACACCGAGGATCCATAACAATCAAAAAAGAAACAGTGAGACAATTGGCTAAGATTTCCAGCTCCTTCTCCAGCTCCTGATTTCTTGATTTTTCTATTCACTCTCTGTCCATTTGCTGGTGCTGTTTCCAGGCATGAATTTGTGTTTCAAAAAAAAAATAATAATCAGATGATAGGAAAGTATGTTCCTTGATTGTTATCCATTTCTGTGTGTCATGGGAAGTAGTTTTTAAAGTCCTAAAACTGGTAGAAAAATTATAAGCCCAAGGAGTATTCACATCTAAATATTGTATAAACAATATTAGACAGCCACATGATTTTCAAATGAATGTTATTTTCAGTCTGGGACTGGGACTGATAGGCAGGAGCTGTCACTGAGATGGCCCTTTTATTCACATTGTCAGAGAATATATTTAGCAGCTCATATTGAAAGATGCCAGCTTAACAATTTTAAATGCAGAAGAGGAAATGTTTTCAGTCAGTTCTATTACAGCACTGTTCACCTTACATGCAATGATGAGTGAGGATTTTTAGCTGCATTTCCTAAAAGCAAAGCATTTTCTCTATGTGACAAAAAAAAAAAAAAGTATCACCTGGTCTTGATATGTGATGGGCTTTGGCACAAGCTCTTTCGGGGTATCCCCAAAGCGGGCTGCATGCATCTGAGCTTATTTGTATTGCTTACTAGCTGTGATGTTTTGAAGGAGAATGTCCCCTACAGGCTCATATATTTGAATGCTTGGTCCACAGTTGATAGAACTATTTGGGAAGGATGAGGAGGTGTGGCCAAGTTGGAGAAGGTGTGTCACTGGGGATGAGCTTTGAGGTTTCAAAAGCCCACACCATTTCCAGTGTCTCTCTCTGCCTCCTGTAATCTCCCTCAGCTACAGCTTCAGCTCAACAAATACCTGCCTGTTGCCATGCTCCCCACCATGACAGTCATGGACTCTAACCCTCTGGAACCCTAAGCCCCATATCAATTGCTTTCTTTTATAAGTCTCTTTAGTCATGGTGTTTTGTAATTGCAATAGAAAGATAGTTAAGATACTAGCTATCCAAACTTCTCCTTAATTACTTAATTAATTACTCAAGTTCCTCATCTTCAAAATGGGGAAACGAGAAGCAAGTCAGGCTACAAACAGGGCTTGAGAATGATGTGGCTATGGTGACCAATTTTGGTTGTCTACTTGACATGCTTGGGATACTGTCTTAGTTAGGATTTGTACTGCTGTGAAGAGACTCTGCAACAACTCTTATAAAGGAAAACCTTTGATTGAGGCTGGATTACAATTTCAGAGGTTTTGTCATTGTGGCAGGAAGCATGGTGGGACACAGGCAGACATGGGGCTGGAGGGGGAGCTGAGAGTTCTACATCTTCATCTGATGGCAGCAGGAAGAGACAACGAACCACTAGGCCTGGCTTGTGCTTCGGAAACCTCAATCTCACACCCAGCAACATACTTCCTCCAACAAGGATGCACCTACCCCAACAAGACCATAACTCTGTAGTGAGAATTTTGGTTTCCTTAAAAACCCAGTTATGTTATGTGAATATGTTTTTGTCTTAATCCCAGGTGTGGGATATGGAGCTGCTTCAGTTTGTCCACAGCCATTCACTATGATTGTCTCATACACTAGGAGGGGCATGATCCTTGCCAACTGCAGATAGTTTAATCCTGGGGACTCTGAAAAGGGGATAAATGGGAGAGTCACCAGAAGGCCCATGGCAGCTGCTGCCCCCACTGATGCTGGTCCCTGATGCTGCTTTTGTTATTTCTGGATTGCTGGATTGCTGGTTGGAGTTATCCTGACGATGGAGTATTGGATTCACCCCAAGGACCCTGACGCCTCTAATCAGCAGGAAGTAGTGTAAAGAGATCTATGCCCTTTCCCCTTTAACCTTTCTCTCCTACATAGTGTTGGAGGATTGGGGTGGAATAAGGGTTGGAAGGGTGGTAGAAAAAAGAGCCCAATAAAGCAGCCCCTAAAATACACCAACACACCTCCTAACAGTGTCACTCCCTATGGGCCTATGGGGGCCATTTCATTCAAACCACCACAGACAGGAAACCTCAGTTCAAGAATTCCATCCATCAGGTTGGTCCGTGGGCATGTCTGTGGGATATTTTATTGATTATTTATTGGTATAAAAAGGCCTAGCCCACTGTGTGGTACTGCTGATTGCAGGGTCTGGGTATGCAAAGAGATGAGAATGGCAGGCCAGGCACCAGCAGCATTGGAACACTACCAAAGGAGGAAGTGAAATAGGGGAAGCAAACCTCCTGGAGGAAGGCTGGATCTGAAGCGTCGCTTGAAAGCCCACACGCGAAGGTCCAGCCTCTAGCTAAGTGCTGTTGAGAGGCAGAACCTTTAAGAGGCAGGCTAATGGGAAGTCATTGTGGGGTATGGTCTTAAAGAAGATGCTGAGAATCTTGTCTTTTCTTTCTTGCACTTCTTGGTCATAAGGAACAGGCTTGCTCCGTCACACACTTCAGCTAGATGTGCTGCTCAGCACAGGCCCAAAGCAATGCAGCCAATTGATTATGGGCTGGAATCTCCAAAGCTAGGACACACAAAAAACCCTTTTCCCTTTATAAGACAATTGGTCTCAGGTATTTGTTCTAGTAACAGAAGATGACTAGCCTAAAATTGGATATATTAAGACACTAAGAAAAAAGGAAATAGAGAAGAAAGGTGGACAAAAGATACCTGGGTGCTGCCACTCGGTGCCAGATACAACACTGACTTCACTAAGAGTAAGAGCAAGTCCAAGAGAAGGTAGTTAATTCAAGACATTCAAGTCACAAAGCTGCAAGCCTCTTCCAGTTGTTACCAGGGGAACAGAGGTGCACAACATCAGATTACACCATTCAAGAACACTGGAGACTGGTTTCCTGACATTATTTTCTCTAAGACATCAATTATTATTATTTTGTACTCTCTAAAAAAGAACCAAACTGAAGCTATTTTTGAATAAAACTTCCATTTTGAATAGGAATAAAATAAAAGCTGAAGTTCCCAAGACCTCTCTGAGTAACTGATATTCTGCTTGGCAGAGAGAGACATGTATGTAGGTAACTGGCATCCTGGTTGGCAAGTTGCCCTGCCACAGTTGAACAATCCAGTTAATAGGAACAGGGTACGTGTACCACAAAGACACGTTCCTAAGGAAATTCCCTATCCCTAAATCCTGATTGGTGGGAAATGTAACTGTAACTTGGCACAGATGTTTGTGGTTTTGAAACCTAA
Source organism: Rhynchomys soricoides (assembly GCA_019843965.1). Classification (NCBI taxonomy): domain Eukaryota; kingdom Metazoa; phylum Chordata; class Mammalia; order Rodentia; family Muridae; genus Rhynchomys; species Rhynchomys soricoides. Next base: position 288,782 of record JADRCH010000065.1, on the reverse strand, counting down.
AAGGTCTGCAATATTGTGGCTCTGGGTCACAGCTCACTTCCTGAGTCTGTTTTGCAACAGACTGATCAGTAGCAGCTTGATTACAATAAAGTTTTGTCATCTGCATTGACCTGGTGTTTGAGCTGTGTTGAAGCTAAATGGATCTCATAAAAACTCAATTCACCTCATATACTTCAGTCTCCTCCTGTCTGTGCAGCTGAAAAAAAGGAAGAAAGAAAAGTAGAACTAATGCACAGCACACCAGTTACTGAAAGCTACACTTTGATTTCTGAGAAATGGAATCAGCTGACTGCTCGGATAACAGCGAGGCCCTTCCCCCTCCCTCTCCTGGTTTACTCTATGACCAGTTTACCTTTCTGTTAGTCAGAATAACTTTCGGTACTGCTGGGGGAAAATAAGAAGCTTTTTGGAGTTACTTACAGGCGCTGGAGTGAAGGGGTTCTTACTCAAAACCAAATGCATCACAGAAAAGTACCACCTCTCCATGAGTGAAGACCCCCAAAGATGTATAATCCCCCCATCCAGATTATTTAACTCAATATATATATTATCGAGGCTGGGCATTGGTGGTGCAGTGCCTTTTGTCCCAGCACTTGGGAAGTAGAGGCAGGCATATCTCTGTGAGTTCCAGGTCAACTTTGTCTACAGAGTAAGTTCAGGGCAGCCAGGGCTTCATAGAGAAACTCCGCCTCAAAAAGCAAAGCAAAACAACAACAACAACAAAAATAACTACCAAAAATATTATTTATATGGTTCGATTTTTATGGTGCTATTTAAATGTACTATCTGCCTTAATCCATTCAGTTCTTAAAACAAACCAATGGGTAGATCTTCTCCATTTCATGGGTTCTGTGGAGTCTCAGGTAGGATGGCCCAGGTATCCATAGGTGCTTGAACTCTCTGCTGGACTCTAGATCACTTAGCCACTGTCCAACTGTCCCAGAAGAGCAATGTCTGTGTTCATCCCCCTTAATTTTTCAGGAAGGTAAAAGGGCTGCAGCCTTCCTCCAGAGGCTGGGCAGCACACAGCTCTGAAGTGGTGCCCAGTGGTCAAGCAGAGGCTGGGGTCTCTGCTGGAACAGAAATATTTTTTTGGCGATTTGAAGTGTTTTTGCACTTTATTGTTATATTAAAAAAAAGAATAAAAATGTGTAAATACTATGTGTCAATGAAAAATTTAAAGCAAATACAGGATTTGCTGAGAGCCAGCTCACAATTCTTCCCAGCAATTGTTAAGTAACTACTGAATAAAAGAGGGCATGTGTGTCAGAAGAGAGTTAATACAAAGCTGTCAAAATATTTTACAAACTGAAAAATAGAAAAAGGTGAAAGTTCAAATGCTAACAAGAAAATTGGCCATTTGAGTCCTCCTACATATAGATAATTAGGCAAATAATTAGCTGGCTTCGGTACAGTGAGTGTTGTATTCAAGGTTATGGTTGCACCCCGTTGGTCAAAATGCAGTGACAGCTGGGTTGAGTACATAAAAACAAGGGCTT
>JADRCH010000065.1:145903-287273 GCA_019843965.1 Rhynchomys soricoides | reverse complement strand
CCTCATGAGTCACACACAGGCTGACAAAGTGCTTTCTGTGCCAGGATATTTGACCAACAGAGGAAATGGATCGAAGGAGCCTGGTACACACAAAGCTTTCAACAAGTGAAAACTACAAAAGAACATGAATGTATGTATGTACATATGCATATGTATATTCATGTCCCTGCCCATCCAGGAACTCACTATGTAGACCAGACTGGCCTCCAAATCCACTTGCCTCTGCCTGCCTAGTGCTGGGATAAAATGTGTGCACCACCACACCCCCCCAAAACATATATCTTTGATTATGTGGGTGGATGAGCTCTTTAAAAAAATTTTTTTTTTCTTTTTCAGTTTCTTTGTCTGGTCTCTGTCCTTGCTGAGGTACAAATCTTCCTTAAACATTAAGCCTTCTGGGGCTGAAGAGATGGCTCAGTGGTTTAAGAGCACTGACTACTCTTCCAGAGGTTCCAAGTTCAATTCCCAACAAATACATGTTGGCTCACAAACATCTGTAGTGGGATCTTATGCTCTCTTCTGATATGTTTGAAGACAGAGACAGTGTACTTATATACATAAAATAAATACATTAAAAAAAATAAGCCTTTTCTGCAAAAGAGGCTTCAGTGCTGGTGCAGCAGGCCACATTCTTTTCTGCAAGGCATGCTGGGCCAGGAGACCCACAGCTCAGCACAGACCTACTCCAACACTGCTCTCTGTCTAGCTCATTTCTCCAGGCCTTGATGCCCTACATCTGGTTCTGTTTCTGCAGGGGACTAACCTGCCTTAAGGACAAGAGCTTGCTGTGTCGGCTAGAGCAGGGCGTTTAGGGCTAACGTTGCTGACACAGGACATCACGCAACTCTCTTCATCTTTACACTGGTCTCCTTCCCTCCCAGGTCCCTGCTGCCTCTTATGTCTTTAGTGGTCTCTCTACTGATTTTCCACTCATGTCAGTTACCTGGCTGGGTATCTGGTTCCATCTTGTGAAATACATTACCTTTTGTTCATTGTTATTTTCCTTCCAGCTCCCTTTCTTCCTTTACTTGCAAACCTTTATGATAATTTCAGAAGAGTGAGACAGGAATAAATGCTTATGTTCAATATTCCATTTTACATCTACTTTTGGAGTGATTGGTAAATTTGATATTCTACAGACTCACTTCTGTGAGTTCCACAGTGTTTTACAACTGAGAAAGTATTAAAATGTCTGCTTGTTTTTGATCTTATCCTTTAACATACAGCTCAATGTTTTACAATACACACAGTATATTAGTATAGGACAATTGATGCAGGTAGTGGGGCTCAAAAGTGTTATAGCAATGGGGGTGGTCAAACATGTTAGGAAAAAAAATCAAGAAAAAGAGTTTGAATTTCATTTCTTGTTCAGTATCATGAACAGAAGAGCTAAAGGAGAAGAAATGTGAATACGAACTATATACAAATTTGTTGGGATTTCCACTTGACCATCTAGTGGATTCATCTAAAAATACATATATATGAAAACAATAAGTGGCCACAATGTTAAGTTGGAAATACCAGTCCAATTCCTCAACTGTTTTGTAAAAGTAACTTTTATTCCCTAGATGTAATTGTTACCTTTTTTTTTTTTCTCTCTCTCTCTTTCTGAACTCCAGCTGGTTGGTTCAACTCAGCAGTCCTGGCCCAAACTCCTCTCCAGGCTGACTGATTCAATCTGGCTTCTCTACCATTCTGACTGCATTGCTCTGCTTGACCTTAAACTAACTCTAGCAATCTGTTCTAATCTTCTTGCTCCTTCTCATTCTCTGGCTTGTCTATCTTCACCTGCAACCCGTTTTTCTAAAACTGCCTTCTCTATCTCTCTTCCTCCGCACTGTTCTCTTAAGTAGCCTCTCTTTCCTGTGCTGTTCTTGTGAGAGTTGGTTGTATCCTATCTTTGACTCAATCTGTCACATCTTTCTCTTCTTTGTCACTTTGCCACTCAATTAGACATCACTTTCAAACATGGCTGCTTCTTTCTACAAACTAACTTTACCTTCATTGTTTGAGATTAAAGGTGTGTACTAAGGGAATATATTCCAGCCAGAGGGACTAAAAGTGCCATTCTAGCTAGACCTAGAAGATCTTTGGATGTGATCCCTTGCCAGACAGCCATGTTGCTGGATTAAAATTTTTCTACACTATCTAATAATAACAATAATTTTCCAAGGTCCCCTCTTGCCTCAGAGACTTAGCTAAAGGGTCATGGTTCAGTCTAGGAATGTTCTTGATGAGTCTCAATGCTGAGACACTCTCTCTCTCTCTCTCTCTCTCTCTCTCTCTCTCTCTCTGTAGGTGTAGCTCATGGGAAGCCTGGTGGAGAGAGTTAAGAATTCCTTCTGGTCAACAACTAATGTAGGGAAAGACCTGTGAAAAACTACAGACCTATTCTACTTTAGCATCATAAATATTTACATTATTCTGGCAGTGAGAAAAATTCAAATGCTTCTTTGTGGCTGTTAGGATAGCCCTCATCTTTTGGTCCTAGATAACTGTGGTCTCCTATGTCAGGTGTGCTGAGGAAAGAGTGGGTTTGTAGATGGGTAAAAGAGGGAAAACAACTTTCAGCCTACTTGGATGGTAGACATTGTGGTGGTTTGAATGAAAATGGCCACCGGGCAGTGGTGGCGCGTGCCTTTAATCCCAGCACTTGGGAGGCAGAGGCAGGTGGATTTCTGAGTTCGAGGCCAGCCTGGTCTACAGAGTGAGTTCCAGGACAGCCAGGGCTATACAGAGAAACCCTGTCTCTGTTTGTTGAAAAAAACAAACAAACAAAAAAAGAAAAAAACAAACAAACAAAAGAAAGAAAATGGCCCCCATAAGCCCATAAGGGGAGGGTTGTATTAGGAGATGTGGCCTTGTAGGGATGGGTGTGGCTTTGTTAGAGGAAGTGTGTCACTGGGGGTGGGCTTTGAGGTTTCAAAAGCTCAAGAAAAAAACTTATGGTCCAGATGGGTATGGAGGCATACACCTTTAATCTCAGCACTTACAAGGCAGAGGCAAGCAGGTCTCTATAAGTTCTATGCCAGCCCAGACTACATGGTGAGACCCAAAGAACAACACCTACAATCAGTAGAGCTTGAGACTCTTAATCTCAGGGTCATGAGTTTGTGTACCACATTGGGGGCCAATATGCTGTTGTTGGATATTTAGTAACTCTATTAGTTCTTATTAGGATCTGGCCAGGGCCCCCAATAACCAAGACAGAAGCCTACCCATTTATTGAATCAGCTTTAGCACAATTACTGTAGCCAAGACATTTAGGGGGTCTTTCCCTGTCATATCTGATCCATATCACTCTGGAAGGGGTCTAAAGCCTTTTCTTCTTTCCTATTAGCACAAATATAAGCCTCTTTTACAAAATAGCATGTCCTTGGTCCAGTGACTCTTGTCTTTGGGTCTTACCATGTAGTCTAGGCTGGCCTAGAACTTATAAAGACCCACCTGCCTCTGTCTTCTAAGTATAGATTAACAGTCTCTCTCTTTTTTTAAGGCCTGTTTTATTTTGACCTCCCTCCCAGATGATTTTTTTAACAGATTTATTTATTTATTATATGTAAGTACATGTAGTTGTCTTTAGACACTTTTTCTTCTGGCTCCAGCTCCGCTCATTCTGGTCCTGCTCACTGTAGCTGTCTTCAGACACTCCAGAAGAGGGCATCAGATCTCATTACAGATGGTTGTGAGCCATCATGTGGTTGCTGGGATTTGAACTCACGACCTTCAGAAGAACAGTTGGAGCTCTTAAGCTCTGAACCATCTCTCCAGCCCCCTCCTGCCTTATTCTTACATGATTAATTTTTAATGAGATCAAGGTCTAAATTTCTGTATTTATCTATGAATACGTTTCCCTTCTATGGAAATTAATATCTCTGTGGATATATATCCATATCTATCTATCTATCTATATATCTATCTATAGATAGATATATATAGTCCTCTTTCTCTTTATATAACTTGAATCAACATCCTTTCTTATGTATTTGACTTTAATTACATCCCTTTCTATATTTCTGTATAAGCTTATTCCTAGGCTATTAATTTGTCATATCAGACTAAGTAATCCCAGAATTCTCGTGGAGCCCACGTTCTAAGAACCAGCTGTCTGCCTGGCATAGACTTTTTCAGTTTTCCTTTAAAGCATTTTTTTCCCTTCCTATCTTTAAAAACAATTAAATCAATTTTCCTTTTTTTTTTCCTTATTTAGTTTTTATTCATAATCATAAACTTAACTTTGCAATCCAGCTAGACCTGAAGGGAAATGAGGAAGATACGGAACCCAAAGAGCTTCAGTGAGAGCAGAGCTTACAGGGTATTTAGAGCAGATGGGGTGGGGGCGCTCTCCTGAGCTACAGGTGGGTAAAATGCCCGCAAGTCAAAGGAAATTGGAGTTGTCCACAGTCGGAAACAGTGGTCTTCTTGCTGGTCTTGCCATTCCTGGACTCACACTGCTCCATGGCTTCCACAGTGCCCATGCCTTCTCTCCCCTGCCCAGAGACATGTGCTTGCCGTCCAGCCACTCAGTCTTGGCAGTGCAGATAAAAAACTGGGAACTGTTGATGTTTGGTCCAGCATTTGCCATGGACAAGATGCCAGGACCTGTATGCTTCAAAGTTCTCAAATTTCTCTCCGTAGATGGACCTGCCACCAGTGCCACTATGGCGTGTGAAGTCACCACCCTGGCACATGAATCCTGGAATAGTTCTGCAAAAGGAGGAACTCTTATAGCCAAACCCTTTCTCTCCAGTGCTCAGAGAATGAAGGTTTTCTGCTGTCCTTGGAACTTTGTCTGCAAACAGCTCAAAGGAGAAGCAGCCCAAGGGTTTGCCACTGGCCATGATGTCGAAGTACATGGTAGAGTTGACCATGGCTGCAGCAAGTGGCTGAGACAGTGGTGTCTGCAAAGCTCTACATCAATTTTCATTCATCTCTATCTTTTATTTATCTGATTGTAGGAGGCAAGCAGCCTTTACCATCTGCCTCTCTCTCTCTGCCTTCTGAGTAACCTGTCTCATTGTACAGCAGAAGCTTTGTACCTCTGAGCTCAAACTCTCAGAGGCAGCTTTGAGGCCTTTGAGATGGACGCTGGGTAAATCCCTACTAACCAGCTTTGTCCAGATTGGCTTGGGGGACTTAGCTGTGTTCCAGCTCATATCATGAACCCCAGAATCATGTGCACCAAGTTAGCATGTCTTTTGTTCTAGTCCTAAACCTACAGGGCTTGGGGAGGAACCATGTGGCTCGACTTGGCTCAACTGAGAAACCAATTCTCCCCACCTCCTAATCTCACATCACAGCATGTGCTTTCCATTTGAGAATTTCTAATTAATATTTAATAGTGAGTTCGAGCCCCACTTTGGGCGCCATCAATTACATTAGTTGATTAATCTAATCAAATTGCCCGGTGGTGGAGCAAGTTCCATACTACCCACCCCAATGTTTTGAGTTCCTGAAAGAAAGAAAGGCATACGTACACGCACACATACAGCCTTATATTTAAATATGCCTTCATCAGCTCAATGCCTGGGCCACTCCCAAACTTCCATGTTGCTAATGTCTCCCATCCAATACTCCTGAGTTATTACTTCCTAAAATCTATATTCCATCTTTACTATCCTAGACCCAATTGGGGTGGGGGGTGACTCCCCGGAGCTGCTCTTTCCCAGTTCTTGCATGATCAGTATGTCTCTCTACAGCTCTCAAGTCCAGATCTAGTCCTCTTTACACATGGCGATTCTCCTCCTTCCAGGGTCCCCTTGCTCTCAAATCCTAAAATCCCGCCTTTGTCTCCCTGCTCAGCCATTGGCCACTGACAACTTTATTTACCAATCAAAACCAACTGAGGACAGGGACCCTCAGCATCTTACATGTGAGATTTTTGTACAATTTTGGAAACCCAGTTAACATAATACAAGTGTTAAGCCAAATCCACAACAATTACCTCTAAACTATTTTTATGTGCTAGATTGGCTATTTCTCAGCTGCACGCCCCAAGTTACTTGCCAGTAGTTGTCCTGTGTGGGCTGGATTTGCTCCACTGGGCCATTTTCTGGTTCCAATTCTCCATATTATTTCCTCTCTCTATCTCCCTGTGGTCCCTACCTGCAATCCTCAGCCTGTTAACCAAAGCTCCTCTTACCTCTAGTCTCTCCAGTAATTGGCTGTCAGAGAAGACTGGTGAGCAAAGTTTACACAACATCATTTGGTGTACCTGAGAATGTGCTTGTGTGGACTGCAACCAGATCCTGGGGGCCAGTGTACTAGCATTTGAATGCATAGCAGCACCTCAGTTTGATTCCTGGAACCCACATGAAGGAGGAAAAAGAGAACTGGCATCACAAAGTTATGTCTGACCTGCATGTGCCTCCCCCCCACCCACACACATCGTTTACAATATGACAAAAATAAGTAAACATTTGTAGTGGAGGTTGGTAATAGATACTGCAATTGTATTGCAGTGCTGAGTGGATTATGAAACGTCCTGTCATAGGTAGATAATGACAACAGCTGTAATGTAATTTTTATGCTATTATTATGTGCTAAATACAGGCTAAGTGCTCTATATGAATTATTTTCATTGAAGCCCGACAACGGTCTTGATAACAGCCCTATACTTTTTAATAGATAAGGACCTTGAAGTGTTTGATGAATATTGACCAAGACAGTGGTTGCTCAGCAGTGAGATGATATTTGAAGCCTGCCAGAGATGGCTTTCTGGTTGGTCTGCTGAGCCAACTAAGCCTCCCCCTAGAGGCTTAGAGTGAATGAACTGTAATGTTATGCTGTTATAGCATCCATTGTTTTTCCTGGTCTGATTATATTCTCCAGAACCTCATAAAAATCAGTTGACTCACAATCACCAGTAACCATGACAATTATCTTCCTTACTGCAAATTAAGTAATTACAATTCCAGCTTCATAAAGTAAGTCTCTTGAGTTTGATCTGTATGAGTCAGATAAACTCTGGGTAAAAAGATAAGATTCAGCTGCTCAACCTGCTGATCTCAGGACAAGGTCCTGAGCCCACATTCCAAGATAGTCCAAGGACTCTACTCTCCAGAGAACATAAAGAAAGCAGCTGGCTGCCTCCTCTCTGCTATCTCACTAGCTATATCAAAAGCAAAGAATGTTTCCAGGAGCTCATAATCAGAAAGCCTCTGAATTTCTCAGTAGGTCTCCCTCCCCATTAATCTCAGTGCCATCCAAACAGAGGTGACTCTCAAGGTCAGACAGTCAAATTCTGAAGAAACATTCAAAACAATGATTTTCTGTAGTAAGAATTCTGAGCCGGGCAGTGGTGGCACACGCCTTTAATCCCAGTACTTGGGAGGCAGAGACAGGTGGATTTCTGAGTTCGAGACCAGCCTGGTCTACAGAATGAGTTCCAGGACAGCCAGGGCTACACAGAGAAACTCTGTCTTGAAAAACAAAACAAAACAAAACAAAACAAAAATCTGGAATTATGGTTTCTTTTTTTAAAAAAGCCCCAGAAATAGTATAAGAATATGTTTTCATTTTAATCCCAGGAGTGGGGATATGGGGGCTGCTTCACAGTAGCTAGCCGACTGTAATTTGCCTTGTGCTCTAGCAGAGGTGTTGTTTATCCAGCTGCTGATAGTTTCTGATTGTGTGACATTTGGAATTCTGGGAACTTTTCAGAGGGTGTGTGTGTGTGTGTGTGTGTGTGTGTGTGTGTATATATATATATATATATATATATATATATATATACCCTGAGAGGCGTGGCGTGGGTTGGTGGCTGGTGGTCATTCATGGGGGTTGGCTGCGGTTTATAGGTAGTAATGCTCAAAGAAGAAACAAATTAGATTCAGGGGTCTTTTTTAAAGATTTATTTATTTATTAAATGTGAGTACACCGATGCTGTCTTCAGACACACCAGAAGAGGGCATCAAATCCCATTACAGATAGTTGTGAGCCACCATGTGGATGCTGGAAATTGAACTCAGGTCCTCTGGAAGAGCAGTCAGTGCTTTAACCATTGAGCCATCTCTCCAAGCCCAGATTCAGGGATCTTTATCTCTTTCCTCTCTATCCTTCTTTCTCTCCTTTCTAGTGATGGGGGTGGAACCGGGGTGTGGGGAGCCAGGAATAAAGGGTGTGAAAAAGAAGAACCTACAAAATAATAAAAGACAAGCTACAATTTTGAGCTTAAGCTGCGTAATAAAATCCCTTCAATGGTTTCAAAGGCTGCTGTATCCTACACCAGTACCCTTGACGGGTTGAAACAAGGATACCTAGGGGTAGTGAGCAGGTCTCTGCATGGTAAAAACTAAACTCAATCTGAATTGAGCAGCAGGCATGTCATTTATAGATAGAACATAGCATCACATCTCCTGCTAGTTGGTGATTACCAGGAAAGGGAACAAGAGGAGGGGTGAGGGAGAGATCCACACTGAGGATGTAAACATTCCTCCTAGCAGCCTAACCCCACCCCCCTTTGGCCTTTATCTTTGCAAAGTGTTGGAACAGGGCGTGTCTTTGAATAGTTATGGGATAGGGTGCACATGTGTGTTCTTTACTGATGCTCAATAAAGCGGAGAGAAAACTGGATTTGAACCCATTCTTAAGTGGGTCAAGATCAATTATAGAGAAAGAGAAGATGGATCTTCATAGCCTGCCTGGTGGTTGAACTTGGACCTTCTAGGAGATAATCAATGCACCTTTGTGCGAAGCTAGAAGATATTAACTTCTCAAATTTATGTTATGTTAATATTTGACTTCAGATCACAGAATCAATTATTTGGATCCTGTTGTTTTGTGTTAGAGCCACGAAAAGCAAAGCTTACCCAGAAATAGATCCATCATCATAAAAATAAAATTCCTCACTATTAAAACTCATGGGTGAGTTGAGGGCACATATAATCCCAATTTAGAAACAGAGGTAGAAAGCCTGGTGACTGTGGTGCACTTGGGAGACAAGAAGGCAGATCTCAGTGAGTTCAAGGCCAGCCTGGTCTATAGAGTGAGTTCCAGGACAGCAGAGATACACGGAGAAACCCTGTATCAAAAGACAAAAAAAAAAAACAAAAACAAAAACAAAACAAACAATCAAAAAAGTAGAAGTAGAGGCAGGGGGATTAGGAGTTCGAAGTCAGTTTCAGCTACATAGTAAGTCCAATGCCAGCCTGGGCAAAGAAATTCTGTCTCAAAAAGAAAGAAAGGGAGAAAAGGCACAGAAAAACGTGAAACATCCTAGGAAAATGACTAAGATTTAAAAAACAGGAAGGGCTTAGAGAGATGCCTTAGCAGTTGGTTAAGAACACTAGCTGCTCTTCCAGAGGACCTGGATTCAATTCTCAGTACCCACAGCTCACAACTATCTATAACTCCAGTTTTGGGAGGTCTGATGCCATCTTCTGGCCTCTGAAGGTGCTGCATGCCTGTGGTGCACAGACAGATGTGTAGGCAAAAACAAAACAAAAAAACCATAAAAATAATAATAAAATTAAAAAGACAGGTAATGCTAAGTGTCACAGGGGATATGGAATAGGAATCCTTATTTATTGATGGTTGGACTATAAAATGATGTAATGATGTATCAGAAAAAGAGTTCTGCAGTTCCTTAGAAAGTTAGAACTAACATGTGGCTCAGTGATTTTATACGCCAAAGACATGAGAACACAGATCCACAAAGAATTATATATAAATGCTACAGGCTAATGCTGTGTTTCTCCCCCTCCCTCCAATTCAAATTTAAAAAAGAATTTCTAGCAATAGTATATCTGAAGGAGAGGCCTTCGGGATGTGAGGGGTCTCTGCAGCCACCACAGCCAGCAGGGTGTCAAGCTACGTGAGGCAAGAAGGAAGTCTGGTTCAACACCACTCAGTAGCTGGTGTTGGTTCAAATTTCAAGAGGCTAACAATGGGCAGTTTATTTTAAGCGTATTTAAGCACAACATGATTTGGAAAAGAGTTTCCTGGTGATAGTTAACTCAATCCTGTGTACACAATAAAGCTTAAGCTATGACTCCATCAGTACTCTTTGTGAGATACATGTTTCTTCTTCCGGCAATATGGGTTCTGTAGATTGACTACATGTGACATCTTAAGGGTCTGGCGGAGAATCTAGCATGATTTTAGTCACACAGATAGTACAAAGGTCACCAGGCTACTAACTACCTCCACCCTCAGCCTTCTGGGTAGAAAACAGGTTATTCGGCTCTCCCTTTGAATAGACAAGCAACCGTGTTTAACATTCCAGGCTTCCCCAGCGCCTATCTGTGAGCACGAGAAACTCTGTGCCTGCTACACTGGGAGATAATTGGGTTTAGATGGAGTCTGAGAAGTGGATCTGGTAGACATGATCAACACCATACCTCTCCCGGTTCTTTCCTTCCTTTTTCTCTCTTTCCCACCTCTCCCCTCCCCTTCCTTTTCTTCCCTCCCTTCCCCTCTCCTTCCTCCCCTCCCCTTCCCTCCCCTTCCTCCCCTTGCTCTGTGTATGTTAAAGGCTAGAGAGGGCTATCTGCAAACTAGAAATAGTGTTCTCGCCAAGAACCCAATCTTGTTGGGACCCGATGCCAGACTTCCAGTCTCCAGATTATGAGAAATAAATGTTTCTTTGTGAGCCATCCTGTGCATATTTGTTACAGCAGCCCTAGCTGAGTGGGAAACCATCTGAAGAAGCTGGATTCACAATTCAGAAAGTGGGATAGCCACACAATACCGTTTGAAACAGTGTTTCAAAACACTGTTTGAATGAGGTGGAGGAACAATGAATTTGTGATATATTCTGTCACACAGTTGACCATGCAAACATGCCAGGTGGAAGAAGCCAGATGCATATAGCCACACATGATTTCTTTTATAGAAAATTACCAAAGATGTATTCAGCTGGCCATTTTTATGGCCAACAGGTTGTAGGGAGAGGAGGAACGTCAGTGCATTTGGAATTCCCTTGGAGATGATGCAAATGTCTCAGGACATGCAACAGTGAGCTCAGCGAATACACTGGGAACTGCTGCACTGAACACTTATGAAGGGCACAGTTTTTATAGTGTAGAAATAATACCTCAGGAAAGCTGCTACCAACAGCACAAATCAGCACAGAGGGATGGCTTAGCAGGTAAGGGCACTTGCCAGCAACCGGGGTATCTGCGTTGGATTTCTGAGACCCATATGGGAGACTAGAGAAGCAACTCCCACAAGTTGTCCTTAGATTGGAAAACATGTGCCAAGACGTGTGTGACCACACAAACACAATAACCAATAAACAGCAAAACCCAATAAGCTGAGCGAGATACCTAGCTTGTTTGGCACAGTGCTGTCCTAGAATGTGTGGAGCCCTGGGTTCAATTTCAGCATCGCATAAACCAGGCCTGCTGTGTACCTGCAACCCTCAGCCATGTGCAAGTTCAAGTGCCAGCATGAAGTGCCATCTAAAATGAGATGGCTCAACAGGCGAAGGTACTTGCCTCCACACCTAATGACTTGGGTTACCCCACCACCACCACCACATGGTAGAAGAAAAGAAACCAACTCCTGTAAGTGGCCCTCTTACCTTCATGCAGGCACATGCTTGTGTGTACATATATATATACACACAAAAATAATATAAAATGTAACTTAAGACGAAAATAAAAACCCCAATTAAAAGTTTTCTAGAAAGTGGGGTAAGGGAATATTTAATTTCATATTAAGGTAGCATTAATATTCCCATAGTAAGGGAATATTAATTCCCATATTAAGGGAACAATTTAATTTCAATGGCTAAAAATGACCTCCATCAAATAAAGTCTGCTTTTTTCATTAATGTTATAAATGCTAACGGTAGGTATCGGAATTAAGTCAGAGATAAAAGAAAGAAATCCTATTAACTCAGTCTCAGCTATGATACCCAAGTGACACTGGGTGGGGGTGGTGCTTGCCTTTAATTCTAGCACTCCAGAGGCAGAGCCAGGTAGATTTCTGAGAGTTCAAGGTCACCCTTGTTTACATAGTGAATTCAAGGACAGCCAGGGCTACAAGGAAAAACCCTGTCTCAATCGTCCCCAAGCCCCAAACCCATGTAACAAATTAAAAAGCTTGGTTGGTGGAGGCCAAGTAGGTTCACATTTTTAAATACAGGGTGAAATAAGAGAGAGAAAGCAGTGGGGTTGGAGAGAAGAGTCAGATGAGCAGCACTGGCTGCCCTTCTGGAAGACCCAGGTTCTCTTCCCAGCACGTAAAGGGTACCTCACCCACTATCCCCAACTCCAGTTCCAGGGATCCTCTTTTGCCTTTGACACACATGTGCTGTGCAGACATACATGTAGTAAAAACACTCATATACATGAAAGGTAAAATAAATAATATTAATAATTTCTCAAAATGCACAAAACTACTCACTGAAATAAAGTGAGGGCCGGGGGTCTGGAGAGATGATTCAATGTAGACTTGCTCTTGCAGAGTTTGGTTTGCAGCACCTACATCCATGTTGCTTACAACATCTGTAATTCCAGACCCAGGGGTCCAAGCCTCTGGCCTCCATAGGTACCTGCTTTCATATGCAGCCATACCTCACATACTCAAAACATTTAAAAAATGTTTATAATTAGTAAGTTATATGCTAATTTAATTTAATTAATTTACTTATTTTGCATTCTGGGGATTGAACCCTGAGCCTTGTGCATGCTAAGTACACACAATGACACCAAACCAAAGTTTTTGTTTTATTGCTGTGCCAAGGCACCCTGACCAAGGCAACTTATAAAAGAAAGCATTTAACTGAGGGCTTGCTTACAGTTTCAGAGGGTAAATTCCTGACTGTCATGGCAGGGAGCATGGCACCAGGCAGGCAGGCATGGCCCTAGAGAAGTAGTTGAGAGCTTACACACTAAAATAACAAGCATAACGCAGAGAGACAGAGAATGTGCAAGCTCGCTGGAAATGACATGGGCTTTTGAAACCTCCAAGCCCATCTCCAGTAACACACCTCCTTCATCGAGGCCATACCTCCTAATCCTTCCCAAACAGTTCCACCATCTGGAGACCAAGCATGTAAGACTATGGGGTCCCTTTGTATTCAAACCATCACACTACCTCTAGCAAATATAGTTTAGTTTTTACAAGTAAAGAAAACTATTTGGGTGGTATGCGTGTATGTGCATGTGTATTTCTGCTTTTGGGATCAGGTCTGGCCCTAAGTTACACACTATTGTGTAAAAGAGTAGGTCTTCAAATTGAGCTTTGCTCTGAGAGACTCTATTTACAAGCAGCTTTTGACTCCTCTTTAAAGATGGAGGCTGGTCGTGCCATTGTGTAGACGCATTCACTGCCCCACTTGCCCCACACCACCCATGCACAATAGACTGATAATTTATCCCTGAGAGTAGGAAGTGTGCTACCCTATACATTTATTGGAGTAAATTAGGATTGGCATTTGGGCATATTATAATCATATAGGGAAATCAGGCCAAAGACTGTATCAGACACACCTGACCAAGGAAAGAGTATAACTCCCTCACCTGAACCCCCAAAGAGGGAAACACCTAGACCTGTGATGGGAACCACACCCACCAAGCTGTTATCTTTAGGGACTAGGAGTTAGACAGATTCCTTGATAGACAGACAAGACAGGGAGAACAGCCATCACTAACTAATAAAGATGGTGAACTTCCAAGAGGACTTGCTTCCTCCATTCCTTCTAGATCTGAGACAAAAACCTAAAACAAAGGTCTTTGTAGGCTTCTTCTCCTGCCAATATGGCCCCTGCTGATGGACTGCTCAAGTTCACAGTGTGGTCAGGACATGGTTAACCATTCTCTCACTTTTTAAACTCACCAACCCTAAATCAGGGGAGGGAGACTCTCAAAAGACTAAAAACTCCCAGCCTTCAGGGGGAGGCTGGACTTTCTGTGTGCCAGCTGTGTGTGTGTGTGTGTGTGTGTGTGTGTGTGTGTGTCCTAATTAAAACCTTTCTTCAGCTGCTAGTTCCTGTCTGCTTGCTCCCTAGCACACACCCCAGGCTAACGTAGACTCACCCTTGGCCATTCAAGCCTTGGGTAGCTTTCATTTTCTGTTCTGCCAAGAAGTTGTAAACAGGAAAGTTTTGTTCCCCCCTTGGTATAGACACTCTGGAAATAGGGGATAAAAAGCTTTACTTGCAACAAGTTGTCAGAGTTTTAAGAGTGGGATTTTTATCCTTTAAAAAGCCATCTTCCTTAGAAGTTGTGGTGCAGGGCTTTTATAGGGATTTTTGTGGGGAGCAGGGGAGGTGGGGAGGCACCCAGACAGCTAGGGAACTGGTGCCACGCTTTCCTACGCTAGTCGTGTTTCCTACAAATCTCAGGGCGCTCTGAGTTCCATAAAGCTACAGAAAGGTTACAAATGGGGAAGTCTGATGAGTGTATTTTTGGTTCCTTTTTCCAGAAATAGTCAATTCTACAGTTAATCGTTAAGATGTAAGAACAGGAAGACTGTGAAAAACAATAAAACCATGGAGACAGAGAAAGATGCGCAAGGCAACTTCCACTGGATCTAAGAGTGCTTACAGCGGTTCACACTACAGATTTCCACTGCTTTGGAGGGCGGGTCTTGCTGTATCTCTCAGGCTGATGCCAAGCTTGCCTTGAAGCTAAAGATCTTCTGCCTGGAATCTCAGGCTTGTGCCACCATGTGCTGTCTAGAACAGTTTTAACCCATTAGATGTGTTTTGGTCTGAGGCTCCATCTACAGCAAAGCTAGAGGGAGACTGATGATGAACTATTCAGCTCATGTGACCCCCAACATTAATGATTTGAGGAAAAAAGTACATTTAGTTTTTATTTATGTGTATGTATGGGAGTCAGGATGAAAATATATATATACACACATATATATATGTACATTTAGATGTACATACATGTATATATACAAATATATATATGTATAAATGTATACTTATATATTTATATATCATGTGTGTGTATGTATGTGTGTGTGTGTGTGTGTGTGTGTGTGTATACCACATGTATGCAGAAGCCAACAGAAGCCAGAAAAGAGCATTGGACTTTCAGGAACTAGAGTTCTGTTGAACCATTTATCTAACTCTTCAAATTAGTGATATTCATTTATTTATTTGTTTGTTTGCTTATTTTTTTTTTCAAGACAGGGTTTCTCTGTGTAGCCCTGACTGTCTTGGAACTCTTTTTGTAGACCAGGCTGGCCTCGAACTCAGAAATCCACCTGCCTCTGCCTCCTGAATCCTGGGACCAAAGGTGTGTGCCATCAAGCCTGCCAAATTAGTGATTTTTAAAAATCAACTAAAAGTAAGTGGATCTAGAAGACTTGGTAACAAAACAGCATCATCATACTGGATGTGAATGCTGCCTCAGAACTGTGTGACCCTTTTTAATGTTCGTGTTAGAGAAATTCTAGGTCAAAATTCTGAGCCCTGCAGTTCATCAGTTGTCAAACCTCCATCAGTTGCATGTATACATTGTGCAGAGGCATAATTACTTTACAGTAGTATCATGAGGATTAAATGAAACAAAGTGTCCAAGTGCCTGGTACACACACACACACACACACACACAAAAAACAGAAAATCTGGGGCTGGAGAATGGTCCAGCAGTGAAAGCGCTGGCCGTGTTTTAGAAGACCCAGGTTCGTTCAGATCCCAGCACCCATAAGACAGATCACTACTCTTTGTAATTACATTTCTAGGGGATTTGACTTCCTCTTCTGGTCCCTGCGGGCACCAGGCATGCAAGTGGTGCACAGATATATGTAGGCAAAACACTCAGAAATCCTCCTTTCTCTTTCCTGGGTTTTCTTATGTTCACTCTCTGTCAATTAGTTGCTTGCTCTGCCTTTTGACCTATAGTTGATGTTATTTAATTCTAGTTTACAGAAAGCTCTTGAGTTGAAGGTGTGTACTATGGCTGAGCCCCACCACCACCACCACCACCACCACCACCACCACCACCATCTCTACCACCACCACCACCACCATCACCACCACCACCACCATCACCACCATCTCTACCACCACCACCACCACCACCACCACCATCACCACCATCTCTACCACCACCACCACCACCACCACCACCACCACCACCACCACCACAACAACAACAAAAACAACAAAAACAGGTTTTTCCAGTTCACAATCTCAGGGTTCACAATGTGATCAAATATCCCACATTACCCCTCTTTTATTTAAAATAAAAGACTCTTTGCCTATGACTATGTAGTCTTCAACTCTATCAGAGACCTGAGAAGGATATTTATTACCTGAGTAAACAGGAAGTGCAGTGCAAGCAGTTTCCAAAGCTATAGAAATGATAGCTACTGCTGGCTGCCTGGACAGTCACCCAAGATTCCTTTTTAACACTGAAGCATCCATCTCTTCGGCCTACTGGCCCAGAATATCTGACAATTTTTTCTGTGAGACAGAAATTATGAAGGACTTCTCTACTTTGTCCTGGTTGAGTTTGACAGTTGACTTTCTTCGTGTCTTGCTTGGACAGCATACTGTCAGCAGTTGAAATAAGGGCAGTTTCTTGTCCAGTGGCAGCTTGCCACATTTGAAGCAAACTTCATAAGGAGGTTCTTCAATATTCATTATCTTCTGTGAAGTAGAATGGGGTTCTGTCAGCAGCTGACATGTCTCAATGTTCAAAAAAGGTCTTAAATTAATAAAAAAAAGATCTTTAAATACCATATTCTCCAGATCTCTGATGATTTTGAAGACCAGGCAACTCAGTATATTTGAATAGGGAATTGTTGTTTGTCTCTAGTTATTTACTATCTGAGTAACTTAGAAAACATCTGTGATTAACTAAGCTAGTACTTACCAATACCACAAGTTTGATCCATTATATACTTGCATTTCTTAGTTATCCTAAACAATTTGTAATAGTAGCTTTGAAAAGAACTAGAGCTGGGCAGTGGTGGCGCATGCCTTTAGTCCCAGCACTTGGGAGGCAGAGGCAGGCGGATTTCTGAGTTCAAGGCCAGCCTGGTCTACAGAGTGAGTTCCAGGACAGCCAGGGCTACACAGAGAAACCCTGTCTCAGAAAAAAAAAAAGAAAGAAAGAAAGAAAGAAAAAAAAGAAAGAAAGAAAGAAGGAAGGAAAGAAAGAAAGAAAAAGAAAAAACCAAAAAGAACTAGAACTCATGTTGCATTTTAGGAATTACATAGGTAGGAGTTGATACATAGCATGTGTTAACTAAAATATAACCTTAATTCTGTTAAGGTTATACAAAGATCAAAGATCTTTGTATACAAAGATCTATATCAATGTAACCAAATAAAACCTTAATTTTGTATTAATATACAAAGATCTAAACAATGTAACCAAATATAGCCTTAATTTTGTATCATTATACAAAGATCTATAAAAGATTACAAAATCTACCTTTTTTCCCTATTATTTTTATGTCCCCCTTTTCGTTTAAATAAAAAGGAAAGATTTTTAACTCTAACACAATAAAACTAATTAAAATAATGAAGCTATTTCTGCCAAGCTTTCCATAGTGCCCAGCTTGGTTGTATTTGGCAATTTTAGGATTAATATTTTTGAGTTCAAAGTTCTGTAGAGTATTCCTGTCAGTCTCATATAAACTCAGCAACTTAAATGTCCTGAGCAGTTTGTAGTCTGCAGCTGATCTTTGGGCAGTGTTTGTCAGCTTAGTGGCAATCCTGGCTAGGTAGAACATAGCAGTTGAGAATCGGCAAGAGCAGTAAGTATTCTTAACTGCTGAACTACCTCTCTAACCCTGAGGACCTCGTTTTCTTTAGCTGTTCATCCAGTGATGGGCACATAGGCTAAGTCCATGAGTTGGGTATGGTGACCTGTGGTGAGGTAGATGTAGGTGTGCAGGGTTTGATCTATTCCCAGGTTGAGCAAAGTAAGTTGAACTCAGAAAGACAAATACTGCATATCAGGAGGTGAAATGAGGCCTAGCTGTGACATTGAAGATGATCCAAGTGCATGGTATGAGACATCTATGAGACCCATTATTTGTGTACAAATAATGTATGCTTGGGGGGGGTAGTGAGGTGTGAAGAAGGGGTGGAGACAGCGTCTCTGTGGATATTTCAGTAATCCTGGTGAGAGAACTCTGAGGAAGCCAAACCATAGTGAAACTTGAAGTACAAGAAGGAGTCGGACCTAAACAGTGGACAGGATGGGTGCTGGAGAGAGGGGAGCCAATGGTTTCACCAGATCTACATTTTAATAAGCATGTATTTTACAGTGACTCATGTTTTTCTGGGAATAGATCTGAGAGCCCTCCACTAGAAAATAAGGCATCTAAAGTTTGACTTCTGGGCTCAGTTACCAAGTGGTCAAAGCTGAGTGGCCTGCTGTGTTTTCTCTGGGGGTTCTGTGAGGTGGCAGCTGGTGGTGCTGTCTTGACTCCTGCCCCTTTCTTTTTGTATTCACTGTTATGAGCTCATAAATAGCATCTTAATCTTGGCCTCAGTCACTGTGTTTTAGAGGTCTTGGGACCCAATCAATCAAAATACTAGTACTGTGGTGTCTAAAGAAACTCCATTTTATGCTAGGCATTCATCTTGGCGCCTATTAACCATTGTCTCTGACTCCCTGACTCAGTGACCCCCCACCCAGAAATGTACAGCCATGACTATCTATTTGTCATGACTATATTTTGGCTTCTGTAACCTGCTTATGCAGACATTTGGGGACTATTTTGAAGTCACCTTTACTACCTAATCTTGGCAGACAGAACAGCTCTTCACTTGCTTGTGCAGACATTCAAAGTCTTCTTGTGCTTTTCCCCCCTAAAAATCCTTCCTCACCCCCACTTTGTGTGGTAATCTCAAGTTTGGCTCAGAGATTGTTGTCCTGCTAGCAACCAGCTTTAATAAACTTAATTAATTATAATCTGATTGAGTCTGTAGTCTTTTTCTGGAGTGAACTCCCTAACACTACTACTAGTAGTAATGCTAAATTCTACTACTACTGCTGCTAAATACTTCTTCTACTACTATTAACAATAATGCTAAATAAACTCCCGAAAACCAGTGAGATAAATAAAATTTAAAAGTTAAATAATAGTTTTATTCCCCCCCGACTTCTATCTTGATGTTGTTTTAAGGAAGGAAATATTAAATATCTTGATTTTTCGCATTTTTTCTCTTGGAGAGGAGAGTGCCATCTGTTGCTAGTGCTTAGTAAGCAGAGACAGGGCGATAGGTTTAATAGAGACTAAATATGCTCTCTGTAATTACAAAACCTGAAACCTGTAGCTTATTTAAAAAAAAAAAAATTCATTGTTCTGGAGAGATGGCTCAGTAGTTAAAAGGGTGCTTGTTGCTCTTGCAGAGGGCCTGGGTTTGATTCCCAGCTTACACAATAGCTCTCCACTGTCTATAACTCTAGTTCCAGGAGATATAGGCCCTCTTTTCAACTCTGAAGGCACTGCATGCATGTGGTGCACACACAGACATGTAAGCAAAACATGCATATGCATAAGATAAAAATGAATTGTTTATTGAGGGGGTCCCATGGCATGCATGTGGCAGTCAGAAGGTGCCTTGCAGGGGTTGGTTTTCTCCCTCTACTGTGTTCCAGGCATCCAAAAGTTTGGCAGCAAGTGCCTTTACCCTCTGACCTATCTCACTGGCCCTGTGGTCTACTTTTGTCTCTATAGCAACCTAGATTCACTAGGCAGAAAAAAAATACTGAGAAACATGATTTTTTTTTGCAATCAAAAGTGAAGTCAAATTAAAAGAGTTGTTTTGTGATGTTGGAGCTACACAGACACCAACCCGAATGCCTCTACACACCACTGTATACTGTATGTGTCATAGGAAACACCCACAAGTCCAACCTAAGGAAATAATAACAAGGAATAAGGGAAACCACACAGTCTGTTGTAAAGACCTAACTTTATTTAATGCAGATAATAACACCTTGCAAAAGAAGAACTCCAAATGCCACTAAGCACTCACACCACATGGAATTTGCATATGCACACTGGATGAAATAGAAGATCCAGAACTTAACAGAAACATTTTTTTGTTTGTTTCTTTAGAATAAATTTAATTACAAGATTAAAAGACAGAAAATGCTCAGTTAGTCTTAATGATAAACACTTGGTGAATCATTAAAAATAAAAGGTCTAAACTAGATGCAGAAGTCAGGCATGGTGGTGCATGCCTTGCACTTGGAAGGCTGTGGAAGCAGATTCTGAGAAATCCACCTAGGATACATGCAAGAACTTGGGCAGAAGGTGAGGCAGGAGGGTCAGAGTTCAAGAATAGCCTTGGCTACATACGGAGAGGCCAGTCTGGGTTACATGAGACCCCGTCTCAAAAATAAACCAACCAACTAACCAACCAACCAACCAACCAACCAAAATGGAGATGGAAGTAAAAGTTAACACTTCTATTTATTGGTTTTGTCACCTTTGGTGATTGACTACTATGCTCTCTGTATGAGTTTTCTGTTCAAAGAATAGGGCTATTAACTGTATTGATCATACCAATGTAAAACACATACAAAGTAAGTACTTGATAAATACTTGCTCTTAATATCTGGCCAAAATGGCTTTATGTATGTGCTTGTGTGTCTTAAGGAGAAGGTCAAGGTGTCATCTACCATTTGGAGAGTGGCAGAACGCAGATCACCAGGTCACTGTCTGCTGTGATTTTCTTCTGACTCGGAGAACCACTTACAGTGAACTGTGACATGCCACACAGAGTCTACAGTGGGTTTAACTTTTTCCTTTACTCCTGTCCTGGGAAAGGATTAGAAAGACTAAATATGAGAGATAATGGACTGCTGAGATTCACTCAAAAGGATTAAAAACTAAAAAGCTACTACATTGCAGGGAACAATTATTGTAAAATATTAAACTAAGGCAAGGCTATTTACCTGTTAAAACTTGAAACAGCATATACTCAAAAAAATATAACATAATGTGTGGGGGAAAATGTCAAAACCATGTTGCGCTTCTATGTCAGAGCAAGTGTATCCTCTAGGACAGGTTCCACAGATCAGGGGAGAATAGAGCCCAAGTTCAAGGCTTAGTCAGAGTCTAATCAGCACATGTTGGGGTAAGAAGCTATTTTTTAAATGAAAGCCAAGGTCTCAAGTCCTCTCCCCCCGGAAGATTTGGGGAACATATGTTTTTATATATTCATCCCTCTGCTGAGCTATTAGCAACTTGAGTCAGGCAGTAACCACACCATCTCCTAGGCTCTGTATCCTGAAAAATATGAGTCTTCTTGTTCTATTTATTACCAAAAGTTGCCTGATCTCCCAGAAACTTCTCTTGCTATGGGTAGGGAAGGAAATATGGGTCTTTCCCAGCCAAACCTGTTTTTAAACTTCCCATTTACACAAGGGTTCAGGCAGAGATTAAAAAGTGAACAACTAATGCATTGCTACAGAGATGGACATGAAAAAGGGTTAAGGGATGAAACTCACTGGCCTAGGGTTTAGTCCCAACACCAAAACCAAATCAAATCAAACCAAATCACCAAAACCAAACAAAGCAACAACAAAAAGACATCCCCAGCCCCCCCCCCCCAAAAAAAAACAAGCAATGAAGCATGTGTCTTTAATGCCAGCACTCAGGAGGCTGATACAGGCAGATCTAAGTTCAAGACCAATCTGGTCCATAAATTGAGTTCCAGAACTATTTGGTGAGACCCTGTCTCAAATAAACAAAGCAAACAAAACCCAGGGAAGTTTCCATTAGTTGACAATGGCTCAAGTAAGGACGTAGAAGATGATTACAGACTCACCTAACACCCCAACCATAACACAAGAATGACGTCAGATTTCTTCAGCAAAAACTGAAATCCTACAAAATTATAAAGTTTTCTTTTCTACATCCCCCGTGTGTGAGTGTGTGTGTGTGTGTGTGTGTGTGTGTATGTGTTTGTGCACATGTGTGTGGAGGGATGTATGCAGGACAGAGGATGATGTTAGATATCTTTATTTCTGCCTACCTAATATTTGTTTTGAGACAGGGTCTCACTATGTAGCGATGGCTGTCCTGGGACTTGGGCTCTGTTGACCAGGCTAGGTCTGGAACTCACAGAGATTGCCTGCTTCTGCCTTCCAAGTTGGAGCATTAAAGGCATGTATCACCATGTCCCGATCCACCTTATTTCTTGAGACAAGGTCTCTCAGTGAATCTGGAGCTCATGGTTTTAACTAGGCTAGTTGGCCAGTCAGCTCCAGGAATCCTGCTGTCTCCACTCACCAGTGCTAAGACTACAAGGGCATTCCATAACACCATGGGGGATGCAGATCTGAGCTTATTTCTTCATACTTTGTAGAGCCCCATTTCCCCAACCTGTGCCCAGATAGCTTGCCTTCCATGAAAGAGTGACACTCTCGAAATGACTGGAAACCAGACTACTTCACATGAAAAATGTTCTAAAGTTCTTCTAGAGAAAGATTTTGGTCTGCACTATACAACCTCCTAGCACACTCCTTTTGAGAGTGGACAGATATCTTCCCCGCAGGCCCCTTACTCAATCCCCTTTGCTTTCAGCTCCTCCTTGACACGGTTCAGGTAATCAGGATCAGGGTAGCCAAAACTGCAGGAAGAAAAAAAGAAACCCGTTAGCTTCTTCCCGAATAATTCTTAAGAACGTGTGCAATAGCCGGGTATGGTGGCACAGGCGCTCAGCACTTGGGTGACACAGCATCAGAGCTCTGTGAGTCTGAGGCTGGCCTGAGCCACATAATGAGACTCTACCTCAAAACAACAGAATCTGTATGTACTACTTGTACTTGAGCATCTAGTATTCTGGTTCCAAACATTCTCCGGCAATCCGGACAGTGACTGATATCTAGTCACTCAAGTGCCTGGCTGGCTGACCAGCATCTGTTTCCTAGCCAGATTGCTTAAATTCTTAACTTATTCTAAATAATGATGCACATAATTGTCATATTCTACTGAGGCAGTTGTAATCATATGCTTGTGGGCTTTTCAGACACACCAGAAGGCGGCATCAGATCCCATGACAGATGGTTGTGAGCCACCATGTGATTGCTGGGAATTGAACTCAGGATCTCTGGAAGAGCAATCAGTGCTCTTAACCTCTGAGCCATCTCTCCAGCCCATGCGGGCTTTTCAAATTGGGGGATTTGAAAATGTCACATGATATATTTCTTTTGGATGCCCAAGTAAAGGAATTCTGAGTTTCACAAAGTACAGTCAGATTTCCTAGAATATATTTCCCACCATCTTTGGACTCTTTATAACTAAGATTTCTGCTACCATGTATTAGCCTTGTGAGTTCAGTATCATTGTGGACTGATGGGAAGAGAGAGGCAAGGGAAAGGAAGATGACCTTAAAAGAAATCAAAGCTGTGCTGGAGAGATGGCTCAAATTTTTTTTTTTTAATTTATTTATTTATTTATTTATTTATTTATTTTTTTTGTAGAAGAACCAGGTTCAATTCCCAACACCTGCATGGCAGCTCACAACTGTCTGTAACTTCAGGGGATCTGACACCCTTACACAGACATACATGCAGACAAACCACTAATGCACATAAAAATAACCTAAAAAAAAAAAGAAAGAAAAGAAATCAAAGGCAAATAGCTTTCCTAGGATCTACCTTTTAAATAATCATGAAACCCTAAATTTAATCTACTTGGGTAGCATTCATCTTGGAGTCTGAAACCCCTTTCTTTTGAAGCAAAACTAAATAACCAAGTCATACCTTATGAATGGCAGGGTAGAAGGTTGGGTGGACCAGTCATTTTATCTTTGAAATGATCATTATGGGCTAGTATGTGTGTGCTGGCTAGTTTTATGTCAACTTGACAGAAGTTGGGGTCATCATAGAGGAGAGAACCTCAATTGAGAAACTGTCTCCTAGGGTGGTGGTGGCAAACAACTTCAATCCCAACACTTGGGAGGCAGAGGCAGGCTGGCCTGGTCTACAGAGCGAGTTCCAGGACAGTCAGGGTTACACAGAAAATTGCCTCCATAAGACTGGGTAGTTGGCAAGCTGTAAGGCATTTTCTTAATTAGAGATCGATGTCAGAAGGGCCCAGCCCAGTGCCACCCCTGGGCTGCCGGTCCTGGATGCTGTGAGAAAGCAGGCTGAACAAGCCACAAGCAACACTCCTCTGCATCAGCTCCTGCCTACTTTGAGCTCCTGTCTTGTCTTCCTTCAGTGGACTGTGACTCGGAATATGGAAGGCAAATAAACCCATTCTTCCTGAAGTTGCTTTTGGGTTATCACAGCAACAGGAACCCTAACGAAGATGCTGGGCTAACATCTACGGCTAGAATGTCTTTTTATGCCCACACCCTCAAACGGCAGCATCCGACAACCTTCTGCTTCATTCAGCAACCATTACATCTCAAAAGACTCTTACTTTACTGGTCCTCCAGACTTGGCTGTTTTGTGATGAATATCATTCCACGTGATGACGTCTGAGACTCCTAATACTCGAGAGTATCCTATTGTGAAAGTCAGCCTGTGTTTGAAGGCTTTCTGGAGCAGATCCAAAACCTTTCTTCCCTCGGTATTATTTGGCAAGTATGCAATTCGCTGTATCCCACGATAAGCCTTTCCTGGGCTTGGGTGTTCATTCTGTATGAAGAAAAGAAAATGATATCCACGTGTGCGCGCGCACACACACACACACGTATATATACATGAATGCCTCTGAACTTTAGTAAAGTTATGTTCAGGGTAGATGAAGCCTACTGAAAGCCAGAAAAATATTGACATTTTATTCTGAATATAGCTCTCCTCTTCAAGTTAGGACACTACCCACCCAACCCCTTCCATCCTAACATATGATCTCGAGCTTTAAAAAGGCACGAAGCCAGGCAGTGGTGGCACACACCTTTAATTCCAGCACTCTGGAGGCAGAGGCAGAGGTAGGTGGATCTCTGTGAGTTCGAGGCCAACCCGCTTTACAAATTGAATTCCAGGACAGCTAGGGCTGTTACAGAAAAATCCTGTTTCAACACCCCTCCTCCCACCAAAGACAGACATGAAAGGCTAGGGGTATAGCTCAGAGGGTACCTGCTTGGTATGTCTAACGCCCTAAGTTCAGTACACTTCAAAGTAACTAAAAAGGCATCTAATTTATCAGCAGGCAACATGATCTCTGCCTCTATTATGATCCTACCCACAGTCACACAATGATTGATTTCCTGGGAAATCATTCTCTAAGAGGCTACAGGATGCCCCCTTGAACTTTGGCAATTCTAGCACAGCAAAAAGAAACCCACATTCCTCCAGCACACTTACTGTTTGGATGCCATCTTTTATATTGTACTGAATCACAATAGTACCACAGCCTTCATAACCCGGAAGTGACTCTTTTTGAGTGATGAAAGTCATGGTTCCCTCTGGCTGGTTCCCTTTCTGGACACCGTAGGAAGTCTGACACACAGGACAGACAGGCTTGATTGACATGGCTTTGCTGATGCAAGAGGCACAGAATTCGTGATGGCACTTACGGAGCACATGCTTGTTGCTGATAGTATCCATGCAGATGACGCAGTACTCATCCTTATCCCCCTTCGAGGCTGCAGGGCTGGTAGCAGAGCCTCGGAGAGGAGGCGAAGCTGCATTCGAATCATTCCTGTTGATCTCCATGGGTGTTTCATGATCCATATCCAATTTCTCTCCTGACGACAGGGACAGTCCCATCTTTTTGGAGACATACTGCATAGCCTGCACAAGGTGATTTGGCAAGCCAGTCAAGGTCACTGACTCTTGAGCTATCACAAAGTGCACATTTGGGTGCTTTTTTTTAAAGTCGTCAGCAAACTTGGTCTTGTGTAAGCAAGCTCTCTCCTTGCCCAACTGTTTCAGCGACAGAACTTCTGTCCTCAACTGGTACATGGCATGCTGGAAGGCATCAGTAAAACTTGTGTACGAGTGCCCAGAGAGGTCTAACTCTTTATCGTTGGGGACAAAGAGAATGTAGGTTTTCTGGCCCTTTTCCTGGACTTTGCAACAAGTGTTAAACTTCTGCTTGATCTCTGCGATTTCCTGGAGCAGTTCAGGTTCTAGAAGCTTAAAGTGAGTCGAATTGACCTCGATCCCCATCATGAACCCAGATGTGGTTATTTTCACAGGTGTCAGGACAAGAGTTTGGGAGACTTTTTCTGTGGCAGCTGAAATGTCAGCAGAAGAGCCGAGGAGAGTTAGCGTTCTTCCCTGTCCTTTTATCAAGAGCTTTGGGAAGCAGCAGTTCAGCTCCTGTTTGACCTCCTTGGCTCTCTGGTAGTCCTCTAAAGAGATACAATCTTGCTTCAGAGACTGCGTGCATTTCTGAAAGTCTCTGACAAAAGACTGGCACGCTTCTTCTAAGTTACCTGATGACCTGGGAATGAAGCCTACGGAGACCATATTGGGAGAAGTATATTGGATTTCAATGTCTACACCAAATCTTCTCTCTATGGACTCTATTCTACCTGGATAAACATGCTTGAAATATTCAAGGAAAAACACAGGAACTTCAAAACTGCTCTGATTGGGTGGCTCCCTCTCCACATCCAAAGGTGTGTATTTCTGTGGGGCGTGCTTCTGTTTCTGCTCACTTTCCAAAAGCTGCACACTCAAGAAGTGATGTATCTTTTCAATATCTTTGAAGTTGCCACACACCTTCTTAATTCCATCACTACCCTCCACGCTTTTGACATGAGGGCAGACAGTGGTTACATACGCTCTCTGCTCTTTGGAGAACAGTTCACAGTTCAGCTCGGCGGTCACAGCAAGAAAGACCTGAAGGTTTAAAAAGAACAGGTACAAATAAGATGTCTCAGATATCCACCCATCTTCAGAAAGCCACCCAGGAACTTCACTGTCTTTTTTCTTATCTATGACTGACTTCTTAAGTCTCCTGAGGGGAGCAGTTACCTTGGGGGGGAGGGGGCAGTGTCTAAAAGTGAATTAAACAAAGAAAGCCAAGGCTAGACCTCATTGCAGAGGCTCATACAACTGATTTGTAAGGAATCCTGGGCATGACCATTTTCTAAAACTCAGTGGCCAAGAGATTGGGGTCTAGAGTTGCCACAATCTGCTTGACCCTGGGGACTAAGGATTGAGAAAAGACAACTCTGCTTTCCTTGAATCTGCTGTGGTCCTCAAGAAAGAGTTTGCAAGCTTTGAGCTTTGAAGGTAGCTCTAAATCCAAGAAGGAGTCTCACCCCGCATCATTTCACCATGCTTTTTCTTACTTACCCTCTTACTTTAAGTAAGCCCCAAAGCAGCCACGAGGTGGTGGCACAAGGCTTTAATCCCAGCATTCAGAAGGCAGAGGCAGAGGATCTCTGAGTTTGAGGCCAGGCTGATCTATATAGTGACCAGGATAGCCAGGATGACAAAGAAACCCTGTCTTGAAAAAAACAAAAATAAACAAATACATAAAATAAAAGGAAAACCCCAATGCATGATATACTTAACTCATGGAAAGTTACTAAGTCTTTTGAATTTTGGTTTTTAAAAGTTCAGTGATGAGACAGAAACACCAGATTTGGATAAAAAGGATACAGGCAAATTGAATGTAATATAAAAGCAACATTTCTGATGATTTGTTCCCACTCAAGGGTTTTACAGATGCTCTTTAATTCACCCGGAAAACTTTCTTCACTAGATGAGAGTTTCAGGGTGTTTCCAGAATCAGTGTCTTTTCCTCACCTCTATCAGGACCATTTAGAATCCAGGTTGTCACCCACCTAGCCCACTACAGCCACCAACCTTGCAGCCTGGCCCCTTCCTATGCCTATGCTTCAACTCAGCAGCCAGAGTAATCTTTTACAAATGCAATCCAGATCCCTTATCCCCAGGCTCAAAAACATCAGGTGAAGATCCACAGCGAAGTTAAAATCCTTAGCTCTGCTTTCACAGTGCCCTTCTGCATTCCCAGCCCTCTCTCTTGCTCACTGCCTGCCCCTCTACTCCTGCCTCACTGAAACTCCTGAGCTCAAGATATCAGTTCTTGGGAGGCCTGAATCTTCCCTCAGCCTAGAATGTTCTTATTACAAAACCACACAGCTAGGTCTTTTAATTTATTCCTGTTCTTTAGATGAAGCATCATTTGAATTTGTGTGTTTGTTTGTTTGCACCCTATTTATGAGAGTGTTTCTGCCATTGTTATGTATCTGGCTTTATTCTTCCTGCACTTGTTGCTGAAAAGAGTTGTATTATAAATATATTTACTATTCTTTGTTTCCCTTACTAGATGACTAGGGGCCCTAAGAGCAGTCTACAATGTGTCTGTGTCCCTAGACCTACAACAGTGCCTGGCACACAGAAAGTAGTCTCTAATTGGAAAAAAAAAAAAAATGGCTGTGCATTCTCATCATTTAAGCTTCAGGCTAAATGTCGCTTCATCAAGAAGTTCTCCCATCGTCCTCTTGCAAGCCCTCACCCTGTTCCTCTCTGAGACAAAGCTGTTTTTATTCTTGCATGTCTTAGTCTTGGAAGTACTTCTACTCAGTCCATTGCTTCTGGTCTGTGCACCCAATACAAGCTGCATAACGATAGGAATCTTGTCTCTGTGCACCTCTGTAGTCCAGTGCCTAGACTAGTACCTAGCTTGGAGCTAGCCCCTGGGACAAGTTTGTTGGACCAAAAAGGCAGAGGTGGTGACCAGGGAGGCAGTTGTAGGCACAGTGCTAGCTGGTGGGTCCCAAAGGCCATGAGACCAGGGGCACCAGTCAGGAGCAAGAGTGAGGTCCAGACATGTTCAAACCCTGTAAATCTCATCCAGAGACCTGCAGGAGTAGGACTTCTTCCTCCTTGGTCTGGGCTAGGATGTCCCAGTGGACATAAGCCTTATGACCCCCACCTTCACTACTTGAGGTAGTCTTGTAGTCTGGTGGCTAGATTATAGGTTAAACTTCCTCTTAAAAGGACATGTCCAGCAAGCAAGTGCCTGGAATCCCTCTCTATGCAAATAAAGCATTCCCCAGCATCTCTGCCCCCAGCCAATGATGACACTCACCCCTGAAACTCCTACCTACTTCCCTGGGTTTATATAGCCCTTGTTCACCCCAATAAAGAGGGCTGTTTTCACTGAAAACCGGTCCAAAGAAGGCTGTTTCTCTGATTCAGGCTGACTGAGATCCTACTAATCCACCTGCTCCAAGTTAAGTTTCATTTCTACCTGTTCAGCTTAGGGTGCACAACACTGCCTGGATACTCTGAGGGAAGGGGAATGCAGACCCCAGAGCAGCACTAGCTCCTCTGTCAACACTCACCTTTTGGACAACTGAGTCAACAAGCCCATCACTGGGATGTGTCTCATCACACAGTGCTTCATCCAGAGACTTTGTCAAAGATGGAGGTGTGGAGCTTAGTGTCTCAGCTGGCTGTGTCAAGGATGGAGGTCTGGGTCTCAGGTCCTCTTCTGGCTTTTTAATAGTTTCCAGGACAATGGTCACAGATTTGTCATCAACAAACATCTGGTGTTCTCTCTTTTTCAACACGTTCTCCTTATCTTCAGGGGAGACATTAAACATACACATTCACACAGAAATGAGGGAGAATTTACAGAGATGACCCTCAATGTCCCTCTAGGTTGATTCTAGAAACGTCTGAGGACACCACCTCCAGAGATGTCCCTAATAAGCTTAGGACTTTCACATAAGCTACCCATGTTCTCCCATATGCTCTTTGTTTGTTGTTTGTTTTTTGTTTTTGAGATACTAGGTAGTCCTGGCTCTCCTGAGACTCCTGGTGGAGACCAGGCTGGTCTTGAACTCACAGAGATCTGCCTGCCTCTGTCTCCAGAGTGCTGTAACTAAAGGCATGGGCCACCATTGGCCACCCTTCTATTGACTTTTAAGAATCTCTAGATGATATTTAATCCTTCACTCAAGATAAACACTATGGAAAGAAATGTTATAGTGTATTGTTTATTTGGATGAACCTTGGGGTGTGGAACTATTGTGCAAATTTCCTCAAGATTGAAACATTCCACCTTGCAAAGAAGTTCCTTCAGCAAGAAGGTAAACAACTCAAAATAGCTTCAGGAAACCCCTGAAATTGACCAGACTCAATAGGCCCCTCCCTAACTCGGTAAGTAATAGACTGCTGGGAAAAGTCTTCCTGAGACTCCCAGAACAGAGCTGCTATGACGACTCATTAAAGATCTGCGTAGAAGACTCTCAGACAAGTCAAGCTGGGAAGAAAACTTTGACATCAGAGAAGCTGCCTGCAGGAAGCAGCTCCCCAGAGGAGATTTAGACCAACTGAGGCACCTGGAAGGGACACTCTCCTACCTGTTGAGCTGCCTGCAGGCTGTGCAGTATGCTCTAGGTTCCCAGCTTTGTGAGCTGTCACCCATGCTAGGTGAGCTTTGGTGATACAACTGTCTTTGAGTCATTTCCCATATTCCTGTAAGTAAACCCAATAAAACTATTGGTTCACCAAGTTGGACCTTGGAGGTATCTGTTGTAGGCCCCTTGTCAAATGCACACAGAGGATCTGAACAATTATTTCTGGCATTCTAGAATAGCAGGCTGTTGATGGGAGGATCTATTCAGAACTCTACAGTAGGAAGCTTAAGTTTTTCAGTAGAATATAATTTGGTTATTTGAAACCACGTTTCTAGTCTGGACATGTTGGTATACACCCACAATCTTAGCACTTAAATGGTAGAGGTAGGGATAGGGGGATCATGAGTTCAAGGCCGACCAGTAGTGCATGGCAAGATCCTGTCTCAAAGGGGTGGTGGTGGGGAATCAATGTTTTTGCAATGGTTTTGAGTGTCTCATTTCAATGACATTGTAATATTTATTGTATAGTTAAGTGGGGACCATCCCCCAAAACAAGAATCGAAAAGTTTAAAATGTATATGCATTAGCTGACAATCAGAAAAGAATGTATGAAAATGCTCCCATTGAGGACATTAGTGGGGCACCACACGCTTTTAATCCTAGAAGCAGGAGGCTCTCTGTGAGTTTAAGGTCAGCCTATAGAGCTAGTTCCTGGACAGCCAAGGATACAGGGAGAAACCCTGTCTCTAAAACCAACCAAAACCAAAACCAAACTATCTCCAGATAATTTTTCTTTGACTTTCCTTTTTAAAGTGGCCATATATGACTTTCGTAATCCTTAAAAACAAGTCAATGGAATTATTATTTACAACAGTAAAGTGGCTTGGAGTCGAGATCGGTGATAGAGACTTGCCTAGTGTGCACAAGGTTCTGGGTTTCCTCCTCAATCCTAACCTCCACATTTGGTTTCTTCTCTCAACTGGGTCTCCAATGGAGTCGAACCGCGTCAGCGGCTGGACTCAGCTAAGGCTCCGCCACTGTGGGATAGAGGGAGTCTGTGGACGACACTCTCCCACAGGCAGAGCCACACTCTCGTGGGCTCTCTTCGAAGCATGCAGGGGTCGGTTTGGAAACCTGCTGGGTCCACCTTGGCACCACAGCCTTACCCAGTTTCCCCTGTCCCAGCTCACCTGCTTTTTGTAGGAACTTCACCTCGAAGGTGTTCGGGGCGCTGGGGCCCACGGGCTGGACATGGCATTCCCCGCCTCCCGAGGCCCGGCTCTGGAAGTATATCTCTAGCTTCCTGTGCGGATGGGGAATGGACTCCCGCAACCGTACAAGTAGCGGGGACGGCGGGTCGGATCTGGAGGCCATGGCTGTCTGCGTCTGGCTCGCTTGGGGCTCAGGGGCCCTGCACAGCCAGGACAGAGCAATGGCTTGCCCTGCCCCGGAGACCCGAGATACAAAGTTTCAGTTTCGTTTCCCAGGAGGTCCCTCCCTGTTCCCCGCAGAGCCACCTCCTCTCTTGCTCTGCCATATCCCAAGGCCATCACAGGGTGAGTAGTTCGCACACTCGGCGGTGGGGCTTAGAGTAAGTAGTTTCTCCGGGGTTGCAGGTCGCTTCTTTTCTCGCAGGATCAGAAGAGTGGCGGGAACCCGGATCCCAGGTTCAGGCCTCCCAAGGGTGGAGCAGAGTAAAGGGGTAAAGAGTTTCACCTGTTGGTGCTTTTTGAAATGATTGTTATAACTAGTATTTACTGAGATGCGATTCTGATTTCAAGTGGAGGGAGTTTACCTGCTTAGTGACCTATCACTTGTTCTTTTCCTGTTAGATGGGCACCTTAGGGATTTTCTGCTCTGGGGCCTTAAGTTAGCGAATAGCACAAATCCGCTTGCTTCCTTGTGTCCCTAGTGAGGTAAAGAGGCATTGAGCACAGAAGCAAGCAAAACTGGTTTCAAGCGGAATCTGAAGGTGGGATGGGGGAGGGGAGGAAAGTATCCCAGGCTGGGAGAGCTGTAGCCTGAAGTCCAGAGGGCTCAGTTCCAGGCCAGGGAGAGGAAGAGGAAGGGTCTGTGAGATCCATAGTGTCAACAGAAATATAGTGGGAATTATGTGTGTTAATTCTAAAGGTTATCACCATAGTTTAGCTCGTAAATGATGGTTAATCTTGGTTGTCATTTTTGACTGCGTTTGGAATCAGCTAAAACCCCAGCGAGCTGGCTAGTGCTTGTGAGCGATTTTCTTGATTGGGTCATTTGAGACGGGAAGACCTACCCTAAATCTGGGTCACACCTCCTGGTAGCAGCCTATATAAAAGGACAAGGAAAAAGGAAGTTTTGCTTTTTTGCCTGCTTGCCTCAAGACAGACAAGTGCACCCCAAAGCAGCTTCCCATCAGCAGCCACCGAGGAACCCTAGAGGTCTTTCTTCTGTGAGAGCAACACTGCCCTCTGGAGGCTCAGCGGATCGTGTGCGGGCAGTTTTGGTTCGTATTCGTTACTCCTCTATGTGCATGGCCAACTGTGCTCTGATGTTGTACACAGTTTTTCTATTGCAAAGGCATTATAGATCGGCCCAGAGACTCAGTGATAGCAACAGTTTTAGACAACGATATTATAAGTTTTAGTCATGAGTCTAACAGTTCGTAATCTTTAGTTTTTAACTACTAGGCTAAAATCATGAGAAAGTAAAATTTCCCAGAGCTTCAGATTTTTATCCAGACATCCTTAGGTCAGAGTTGTTTATAATAGATTTAGGAGAACACACCCCGTGCAGGTTCAAGCAGTTTTCTCGGTCTTCACACGCCCAGTGGGAAGCACCACTGTTAAGATGGCTGCTCTTTAGATGTTTTGCCAGGTCTCAGCACTTTGTTATCATTTTATAAGTGTACCAACACCTTCAAGACCTTACTTCCACAAAGCCTTTCCTAGTCCAGCCCCTACAGTTCCCCCCCTCTGTCTTCAACCAGAATTCCCAGAAGGCAAACAGTATCAATGCCAAAATGCTATAGTCATCCTCACCAGTGACATAAAAAGCTATTAAAGAGCAAAAATTTCTTTCAGGTCTCCTATGGTTTATTTTTCCTCCTCCTCCTCCCCCTCCTCCTTCTCCTCCTCCTCCTCCTCCTCCTCCTCCTCCTCCTTTTTGTTCCAAGACAGGGTTTTTGTTTGGTTGGTTTTGTTTTTGTTTTTTTTGTCTGTGTGTCCTAGAACTCTGTAGACTAGGCTAGCCTCAAACTCAGCCGTCTCTATGTCTCAGCAATGGAGTTAAAAGTGTCAGCCTCCTATGGTATATTCTTAGAGGGATCCCCTCGGCTTTAGTCATTGGCGGCACAAGCCTTTAGTACTCAGGAGGCTTCATCTACATAGCACATCCAGACTAGGCAAAAATAACGCGATGAGACCTTATCTCAAAAACAATAACCAAAACCCAAATTACCTCTGCTTTGGTCAGCTTCTTTCTATCTGTTCCCAGAAAGAGGCCACCATCTCCTGGATCAATAGACTACACTTGGAAACACAAACAAGTATAAACATCTGAAGACTCACGTGAGACCTGAAGAATGGCCTCCTTCACGGTAAAACCAGAAATATAAAAGTCCAATCATTACATGAACAATTCTCCTTACAACAGTAAGAAAGCTGGGGCCTTCAGTTACACCTAGCAGCTTCATATAACTTTATACTCTAAGTGGTTGCTGCCCTTGTAGAGGACCTAAGTTTGGTTCCTAGCACTCACACGGTGGCTCACAAGCTTGCCTGTAACCTCAGTTCTAGGGGATCTGATTTCCTTTTCTAGTCTTTGTTGACTCTTACTTGCATGTGGTATATACAACTCACACAGGCTCCTACATACATATAATTTTTTTTTTTTAAGTTTTCTTCTGGGACTGGAGAGATGACTTAGTAGTTAAGAGCATCTGCTGCTCTTGCAGAGGACCCAGGTTCAATTCCCAGTCCTCACATGGAGACTACTTCCAGGAGATCCAACGCTCTCTTTCGGCCTCCGCAGCAAGTGTGTGATGCACAGACGTACATGCAGGCAAAACACCCATACGTATAAACATACATTTATTTATGTATTTACTTATTATATGTAAGTACACTGTAGCTGTCTTCTGACACCCCAGAAGAGGGCATCAGATCTCATTACAGATGGTTGTGAGCCACCATGTGGTTGCTGGAATTTGAACTCATAACCTTCGGAAGAGCAGTCAGCGCTCTTAACCGCTGAGCCATCTCTCCAGCCCCATATGTATAAACTTGAATTAAAATTTTAAAAGTATTTTTTTCCTTGTACAGTGTGAGAAGTGGAAAATCATGAGTATGCTAATATAGTTGAGTATGGGGATATCCAGTACTCAGAAAGTTGAGGCAGAAAAATCACAACAGGTTCCAGGCTAGCCTGAGCTACAGAGTAAAACCCTGTCTCAAAATTCAAAACATAAAAAATTAATAAATAATATACTAATATAAATAGCAGAATGAACTCGGTGATGGATGGCTTTAAAAAAAAAAAAATGTCATCTCCAGGACTAGAAATGTGCACAGATGATAAAGGGCTTATGTACCATGCATATAGCCCTGGGTTCAATTTCCAGTAATACATAAATTGGGCTTGGTAGTATGTAGCAAGTTTGAAGCTAGCCTGGGCTACATGAGACCCAGTCTCGCGCCACCTTCCATAAGGTGTGGAATTTCTTTACTCTTTCAGCAGCTATCTCTCAGGACAGGGTCAGGAAGTGGGCGTGGAAAAAGGCTTGAGTAGATCTGAAAACTCCCACTTTCTGTTTGTCACGAAATAGGCAGCTGGAAGTGGGTCCTTCCAGACCTGGGGAGATGCATCTGGAGAGGCTCACATCCTCATGTTTTCTATTCTGACCAGAGAAATCCCACAAGACTTTGGAGCCCATCTGAGAGCTTTGGCTCATTGTGGCTGAGGCCTTTGAGCCTTTTTAGGTGTTAGCCTCCAGCCTTTTCTCTTACTCTGACTTAGAAGTGCATCAGCTGAGCATGACTGGGGTAAGAGGCTGCTGGGAGTTCAAGGCCAGCCTGGGCTCTATAGTGAGTTCAAGGCCAGCCTGGGCTCTATAGTGAGTTCAAGGCCTGCCTGGCCTACAGTGTGAGATGGACAAACAGAATGTGCATTGACCTGTTGAAGAGGCATAGATAGGCTCAGTACTTGATGCAGCTTTTAGTGTTTTCAGTGTTTTAGGTACATGGATTAAAAAATGATAGGACAAGCTTGGCAGTGGTGGTGCAGGCTTTTAATTCTAGTACACACGAGGCAGAGGCAGGCAGAGTTTGAGGCCAGCCTGGTCTACAGAGTGAGTTTTCGGATAACCAGGGTTACACAGGGAATCCAGTCTTGAAAAACCAAAGGGAAAAACAAAGACAAACAACAATGAAAAAAAAACATGACAAAAATCAACAAACTGAATAATAAATCTAAACAAACAACCAAAAAATTTCCTTCCCCAAACCCTAAACCTGAAAACCCATCCTATTCTTGCTAAGCGGGTGGCGTGTGTGCAGTTGGTCATCTCTGCTTTTACAGCTTCAGGCTTTTAAAGCAGTTGTTTCATTTTTTCACAGGGTTCAGGAGCAGCAGCTCTCACCGAAAGACCAGGTATGATTGCCTCACTCTCTCTCAGACTTAAGAAAGCCTTTGCTGATCTCTTTCCTCAGTGCAGAAGAGGGCACTCGGAAGGAGACTATCTCCCCTTCAGGGACTCAGGTGTGTGACTGCAGACACTGTAGAGATGGGGGCACATACTTCTGAAGGGGAACTGCTTTAGGGGCACTGTGGCAGCTGAAGACATGTTTTCTTGGACCTCCCACTGTCCTTTTCCTTGTTGGCAGAGACTCTTTTCTCTATTTGTTTGAGAATCATCTCACTTTGTGGATCTGGCTGGCCTGGAACTCAGATCTGCCTGCTTCTGCTTCTGAGCACTGAGATTAAAGGTGCACATCAACACTCCAGCCCTTTGACACACTTCTGACCATTCCTTGACAGCCAAAATGGGCAGAAAGACTGACCAAGAGCTGAGAGAGTCAACCTGCCTAGTTTCTAGGGGTGACCCAATTTGATATTTGCCATCAGTGCGAAGGCCAGTTGAGACTGACTGCTTAGTCATGGCTTCTTTTGGGTAAGAGAGGCCACCAGAAGTCTTTCTTGGTGGCTCAGCTTAGAAACAGTAAACTACTACGTTTTATCTGTTGTCCTACATGTTAACGTCTCTGAAATGAGGCTACCGTTTTCTAGCATCCATTTTCCTTTCTTAGAAGCAAGGGCTGTGTTGCTATCTCATCAAAGAATAAAGAGAAAGCTCTTTATTCTTTGAAATGTTCTCCATTTGTCTATAATTTGTTGTCTGTCATCTGTTGTGCGTATCCTATGTCTTTCTGTCCGTGTTGTCTGTCCTTAACAGCATAAATAAACAGCTGTTTATTTAACAGCACAGAAAAGACAGTATGGTAAAGGAATTAAGACTTCTTGTTTTTTAAGAGTTTTAGATGGAAAGAAGTTACTTCACTGACCCCAGGTGACCCACAAACAGAAGTTTTCAACCTATATCCACATGTTGCTTCTCACACTTACTGTTATTTTGTTTTTTATTTTGTTATTGTTATTTTGTTTGTATTTATTTATTTGTGTAGTTTATTTTATTTGTTATTTATTTTGTTTAAAGTTCCTTTCAACCTGTTGGCTGCTTTCAGCAAATGATTACCACAATACACACAGGCACACACATTATTCTGGGCCAGGGACATGGAAGAACTGGAGTTTAAGATTAAAGCTATGCATTTAGGGGCTGGAGGGTACCTAAAGAGGGTGACAGCATACTCACATACTATAAAGCCATGCATTTAATTTATGTTTTAAAAGCTGACTGCAAAGCATATAAGGTTGGTTACATTGTTTTCTTAAAGGCGAGTTTAGAAGACTGGACATATATACAGTAGGGAAGTACAGATTGAGTACATGAATTTAAGTGATTTCTAGGTATGTTATTAACTTAGTTGCAAGGTCTGGCAAAAGTTCAGTTTCTGAAGGTAAGAAGGAGTCTCTTTTCTTTTCCTTCATTCTTTCCTTCCTTCTTTCCTTCCCTCCCTTCCTCCCTTCCTTCCTTCCTTCCTTCCTTTCTTTTTGCTTTTTTGACACAGGGTCTCTCTGTGTAGCCCTGGCTGCTGTGGAACTCATTCTGTAGACCAGGCTGGCCTTGAACTCAGAGATTCTCTGCCTCTGTCTCCCGAGAGCTGGGATTAAAGGAGTGCTCCACCACTGCCTGGTAAGAGGGATTTGCAGGAAAAGATATTGTCACTTTACAGGTTGGGTTATCCAGAAATTGGATTTTAAGGTTTAAAAAAGTTTACATGAAAGAAAAAGAGAAATCTATCAGACTGTATGAAAATCTATCTATGCTAGGTAGGCGTGGGGGTAATCCCAAAGTTTAGGGGACCGAGGAAGGAAGATTCTAATTCAAGGGCTACACAGCGAGGCCTTGTATTATCACCACTGTCAACTTCCCCTGCCCCGAACTGAAGTTTCTGGAAGCCTGACATGTGTGTTACAGGTGCCCCATATAGGCCTTAAGTGACATTGCTCCTTGGCTAGGGTTGTCCTGAGAACCGTGACTTCTGCTGAAGTGAACTTTAGTACCAAATAGCTATAGAGGCTGTGAGCTAAGATTTTCCATATATAAACAAATTAAGAAGGATGTGAACAATACATCTTGTAGTATTAAAAATGCAATAAGTGGTTTTGTTTTGTTTAAAGACAGGATCTCACCATGTAGTTCTTCTAACTGTTGTAGAACTGGCTCTGTGGACCAAGCTGACCTTGAACTCACAGAGCTCTACCTGCCTCTGCCTCCCTAGTGCTGGGGTTAAGGAAGGGTGTGCATAGCATAATAATTCTTTTAGCTACTGGGCTGTAATTCTATGTTGATTTCGACTGTGAGGACTAGAGTAAGTGCCATGAGTCAGGGGTTGCCCGTCTTCTACCCCCTGGCTGGTCCTGTTGCTCATCTCTCAATAAGGAACAGCTTTGACTAGTGACCCGTGGAAGCTGGATACATATCTCAGCTCTTGTAATGATAACTGCTGTAGGGCTCTGGCTCTGAGTTACATGATCTAGTCTGCCCTCTAGTAGAGATGAGCTTCATTTGCCAACCTGCACACATAGTACTCTTGATTGTTTGCGTTTTTCTGTCTTAGTTTCTTACCTTCTCTCCTTAACTTCAATCCCTGTTTTCTAGAATCAACTCTTTTTTGTTTTGTTTTGTTTTTGTTTTTTTGAGACAGGGTTTCCCTGTGTAGCCCTGGCTGTCCTGGAACTCACTCTGTACACCAGACTGGCCTCGAACTCAGAAATCCGCCTGCCTCAGCCTCTGCCTCTGCCTCCCGAGTGATGGCATTAAAGGCGTGCGCCACCACTGCCTGGCTTAGAATTAACTCTTAACATACTTAGACTCAAAAATCTTTTTCTCAAGATTTGCTTCTAAGCAAACTTAAAACTAAGACACTAAGAAAAGCAAAGAAGTTATGACTACAGCTTAACTTCCTTTTACCCGACTCCCAATTAAATCATTTTAGTGTGTGTGTTTTACAAACATTAAGTCATTCTTGTTTTCTCATTTAGGGACTGCTAACTAAATGCCACACACAAGACTGAACCCTTTTCAAGTGACTTTGCGTCTTTGGCCTGGTTCCATGTAGGGGGTTTGGGGGGGGAAGGAGTGTCTGTAAGGGAGGTAGTGGAAGTTCATCTCTCTTTCCAAGTAAGAAACTCAGTCTCCTAGTGTGAAAAGGAACCGTGTCCTTTTCAAAGGAACTGATGTTCATTGCTTTCTTGTTTTGTCTTTTCTCCGTTACCAGCCAATGATTCTCTTGAAGAACACCAAGGATGGAAAATTCCCATTAAATACAAGGTCTTTGAAATTTTAAAAAGCAATGAGAGTCAGCTGTGTCAAGTCCTCCAGAATAAGTTTGGATGTATCTCTACCCTGAGCTGTCCAGCTCCAACAGGAAGCAGCTCTCCTGCTCAGAAGGTCTTCAGAAGGACACTGACCCCTGGGATAGAGTTATCTGTCTGGAAGGACGACCTCACCAGACATGTTGTCGATGCTGTGGTGAATGCAGCCAATGAAGACCTTTTTCATGGAGGTGGTCTGGCCGGAAGCTTGGTGAAAACTGGTGGCTTTGAAATCCAAGAAGAATGCAACAGATTCATTGCCACCTATGGTAAAGTTCCAGTTGGTGGAATCGCTGTCACCAAAGCGGGGAGGCTTCCTTGCCATCTTATTATCCATGCGGTTGGACCTCGGTGGACAGCTACGAACAGCCAGACAGCTATTGAATTACTGAGATGTGCCATTAGGAACATTCTAGACTGTGTCACCAGTAGGGATACACCCATTAAAACAGTAGCAATTCCAGCCCTGAGCTCTGGAATTTTCCAGTTCCCTCTGGATTTATGTACACGCATAATTTTAGAAACTATTTGGCTTTATTTCCAAGACAAGCAACAGATCAGTTATTTGAGAGAGATTCATCTGGTGAGCAATGAGGACCCTACTGTTGAGTCCTTTAAATTAGCCTCAGAAAGCATCCTAGGGAAGGAGCTAAGCTCCTGGGAGAGTCCAGAAACTGACCCTTCTTCCAGTGTGATTCTTCACATTGGCCAGGGCCTGACTCTCCAGATTGTCCAAGGCTTCATTGAACTGCAAACAGTAAGTTTTTGTTTTTATTCCCTGGCACTGACAGGGGGGAGTCCTGGAATTAATGGTTAGTTTAAGATGCTTAAAGTAGAAGACGGTAAGATGCATCTTTTGGGGATTAGAGAGTGTGAACATCAGGGCTAGGCCATCTGGATTAGAGACCAGCTTCATTATTCCTAACTCAATGGCTTTCTTTCATTCTCCAGTCCTTCCTTTAAAGCACATAACAACAACACTTAAACATCTGAAAGCTGAATCATTATCCAAGAGAAGGTTACAGTAGTGTGTGGCACATGGTCATATGGGAGTTATGATGACTAGGCTCTGATTCTTAGGAACCGGAAGCAGTTGGAATAGTCTTTGATCCCAAAGAACTTAAGCTCTCTCTTCTTTCTTTTCTTTCTTTCTTTCTTTTTTTAAACAGGCTTTGTTTTCTACCATGTCACTCAAGACTCGTGATTCTCCTGCCTCAGCCTCAAACACTAGTTCTTTATTTTTACTTTTTTGAGGCAAGGTCTCTATAGAGCTTTGGCTATCCTGGAACTTGGTATGTAGATCAGGCTGGTCTTGAACTCACAGAGATCCATCTGCCTCTGCCTCCAAGCTGGTATTAAAGGCTACCATACCTCAGCGAATGAATGAATGAATGAATGAATGAATGTATTTAATGTGTGTACGCATGTGTGCTTGTATATGTGTGTGTATATGTGTGTGTGTGAGTGCGTATGTGTATCTATCTGTATGTGTTGGTTGGTGTTTATCTTTGTGGGTATATGCGTGCTTGGAAGTGGGGGTTGGGTTCGCATACCTGTGTACAGGTGTGGAGGGGTCAGAGGTTAACCTTGGTTGTCTTCCTAAAGTAGTGTTTACCCTTCTGTTTTTGAGACAGAGTTTCTCATTGGTCTGGAACTTCTCAGGTGGGCTGTGCCTAATTGGCCAGCTAGCCCCAGGGAACTTGTCTTGGTCTTCTCTGGCTTGGCTGGGATTGTGAGTGCTTGTCATCACATCTGGCTTTTTTTCACATAGTTTCTGGCAAGTACTTTACTGGCTGAGTTACTTATCTCTCTAGTTCTATCCTATTTTTAATCTTCAAAAAAACCTTTATTTTACAATATCTCATTGGGGAAACAAATCATTTGGCATTGCTGAAGCAATCTATAATAATAGTTAACAAAAATAGTACTTAGGAATATGGCCGGGCATGGTGGCCCGCCCTTGTAATCATAGTAGTTTGAGGTGGAAGCCCAAGGATCAGGGGTACAAGGTTGTTCTTGGCTTCTTGAGTTTGAAGAAGCCAGCTCTGGCTCCACGAAACCCAAGAGGATGTACATTTACGATTAGAGCAGTAGATTCACAGAGGTAGCAAAGTAATGGTGACAGGGCAGAGAAGAAAGCCCTACTGTCGCCCCTCTAAAAGCACCCATGGGCTGGCATGCTTGGTGGTAGTATGCTTGCTTAACATGGGTTTGATTCCCCAACCTGGGGAAGCAGGCTGATCTCAGGTTGTGGGAGGTGTGAACTAGCAGGAGGAAGGCGTTCAGGGAGGCTTGAGTTACTTCGTCAGAGTGACAGAGAGGAATCCACAGACAGGAAATGATCAGCTCGGCTAGACACACTGAAGCTTAAGTAATCATTTTATTTGTTTACTTATTTATTTTTTGGATCGTTGATGTGTCCTGTGACCACAATCAAATTAGAATTAACCATCAGTGAGAGTAGCACTTACAGCCTATGAGACATCAGAGTGGAGGTTGACGAGACTCCATGAGACGAACTATCTGAGGAGTTGTTAGTAAGGCAGTTAACATTTAAGCAGAAGCATTATTAGATAACATCCTTTTACCAGATTTTATTGTTTTCATTTATTGTCAGCAGCATTAGGAACTTTACATATTCTGAAGGGTACCAGTGCCCCCCAATGGCAAATTCAGATTGCTCTTTCAGGGGAAAACCATTAATACCCATGATAAATGGAATACTTTGGCAAATGCCTGGAACCCAATACCCCAGAGACAGAGGCAGAAGACTTGGTCTAAATTTGAGGCCAGCCTGTCTACAAATCAAGTTGCAAGCCAGCCAAGACGACACAGTGACACCCTGTCATAATACAAACAAAATTCACAGAATTACCTAAGTTTCCTTTGATGGATGATAAGAATTTTGGAACTTGCTTTGTTAGGGTTTTTATTGCTATGAAGAGACACCATGACCAAGGCAACTCTTATAAAGGCAAACACTTAATTGGGGCTGGCTTGCAGTTTCAGAGGTTCAGTGCATTATCATCATGGCAGGAAGCATGGCGGCATCCAGGCAAACATGAGACTGGAGGAGCATAAAGTTCTACATCTTGATCCAAATGCAGCCAAGAGAAGACTGTCTTCCAGGCAGCTAAGAGGAGGGTCTCAAAGCTCAACCCCACAGTGACACAACAAGGCCTTCAACAAGGCCACACCCCCTAACAGACCACTCCCTATGGGACAAGCATATTCAAACAAACCACTACAGACCTAAAGCTGCAAAAGCACAGCTCCCTTTAGCACTGCTCTCAGAGTTCTGAGATAAAGTAGTAAGAAATGTAGTTGATGTCTATGTGTACTGTTTCTGTAGATCCGTGCTTCTCAGCCTTCCTAAAGCTGTGGCCCTTTAATACAGTTCCTCATCGTAAGGTAACCC
This sequence comes from Rhynchomys soricoides, assembly GCA_019843965.1. NCBI lineage: Eukaryota > Metazoa > Chordata > Mammalia > Rodentia > Muridae > Rhynchomys > Rhynchomys soricoides. Next base: position 244,695 of record JADRCH010000065.1, on the reverse strand, counting down.
CTGACCATAAAATTTGTTACTGTTATGAATCATAATGTAAATATCTGTCTTAGGCGACCCCTGTGAAAGGGTCATTTGACACCTCCAAAGGGGTCATGACCTACAGGTTGAGAATGGCTGCTGAAGATGAACTGCTTAAGTGGACACCTAGAATAGTTGGATAAGTATATCTGGTGACCCGTACAGAAAGAAAGCTCTGTTTCACTAAAGTCCTTTTGGCCTTGTTTATTCTTTTGTTTAACCTTGTGCATGAGAACATAAAGACATGAGATGTCTTCTGTTCCTAAAGTTCCTAAGACACTATTCTTTGTTACCAAACAACTTACACAGAAAGACCAGGAAGTGGCAGAGATAAGGCAGAGAATGAAACCCGTATGGATGTGTGTCGGAAATAACCATGGGCTTAGGGATTTGGCTCAGTGGTAGAATGTTTGCTTAGCATGTGCCAGGTCCTGGCTTCAGTCTTTAGTACTGGGGAAACAACCTAACAGCTGTCTGGGCAGGCTGGATATGCTGGTAGTTTTAGCTCTGAAGAAATGGGTATGGCTCAAGGTTAATCTGGAGTACTTAGTGTGGCCCAGTCTCAAAAAAAAAAAAGAGAGACAGGCATTTAGGTAAAAAGATAGAAGGGCTGGAGAATGCAGTTCAATGGGTAGAGTACTCGGCTAGCAGCATGAAGCCTTGGGTTTAGTCCCTAGAACCTGTAAACCTGTAATCCCAACACAGGACAGATAGAAGCAAAAGGAGCAGGAATTTAAGTTCATCTTCAGCTATTTGGGACGTCTGAGGTCATTCAGGCTACAGGGGACCACCGTCTCAAAATCAAAACAAACAAGCTGTGGTGGTGCATGCTTTTAAATCCAGCACTGAGGAAGTGGAGACAGATGGATCTCTGTGAACTTGAGGTCTGCCTGGTTTCTATAGTGAGTTACAGGCTAGCTGTGGTTACATGGTGAGACTTTGTCTCCAAAACAAAACAAAGGAAAGAACCAACTAACAAAAGAGGCTGGAGAGAGCCAGGCTGTGGTGGCGAATGCCTTTAATCCCAGCATTTGGGAGGCAGAGGCAGGTGGATTTCTGAGTTCGAGGCCAGCCTGGTCTACAGAGTGAGTTCCAGGACAGCCAGGGCTACACAGAGAAACCCTGTCTCGAAAAACCTTAAAAAAAAAAAAAAAAAAAAGAGGCTGGAGAGAAGGCTTGGCTGTTGAGTGTGACTATTTTATTAGAGGACCTGAGTTCTGTCTCCACCCCCAAATCAGGCAGCTCCCAACTCTCTTTACTTCAGCGTCAGGGAATCTGACACCCTCTTTGGGATTTTTCAGGTACTACACTCATGTGTACAAACCCACACAGATACAGACATGCATATCGAAAACAAAATCTTTTTTAAAATTTAATTTTAGTAGTTTCTGGGTATGAGTGTCTTGTCGGCATGTGTGTTTGGCACCAAATGTGTGCCTGGTGACTGCAGAGTTGGAAGAGGGCTTCAGATCCTCTGGAAGTAGAGTTACTGACAGTTACAAGCTTCCATGTTTTAGCTGGGAAGTGAACCCTGGTCCTCTGCAAGAGCAACAAGTGCTCTTAACCACTGAGCCATCTCTCTAGCCTGAAAATAGAGTCTTTAAAACAAAAGAAGACAGAAGAAATGATCAGAAGCTTGAAATATATTAAGTATAATTCAACAAAAGGTGAGGGTGATGACAATAGCATTTATTTATGTACATAATTTCAAAATAGGGCAAACAGCCTCATAGCTATGAAATGAACCCTCTCAGAAATATGTTTCTGTTTCAAAACCAATTTTTGGATTTGAAATATTCAAAAGGTATTTTTCTAAACTTTTGGGGATGTACAAATTAGTTATTTTAGAAGGAGGAATTTAATAATGAATCCTGTGTTTTCTTCCATTTTCAGACAGATGTAATTGTTAATTCTGGATATGTGCATAATTTTCAAAAGGGACCAGTGGCCCAGGCGCTTCTTAGACAAGCAGGATTTGAAATGGAACTGGAACTTGACAAACTTAGCCTGTCCCCAGATTATCAAGTGGTATGGGTCACAAAAGGATTTAAATTGTCCTGTCAGTATGTGTTCCATGTGGCATGGGATTTCAGTATCAACACACAACAAGTAAGTTCAAAATAATCCTAAGTTTGTATACTTGCAGGATCTAAACATTTTGATAAGTTTCCATTGCTTGATTATGTTTATCAAAAGTTGTTAGATGGGGTCCCCATTGCTGTGAAGAGATAACTCTTATAAAGGACAGTATTTAATCGGGGCTGGCTTGAAGGTTCAGAGCTTCAGTCCATTATCAAGGCAGGAGCATGGCAGCATCCAGGTAGACGTGAGGCTGGAGGAGTGCAAAGTTCTATATTTTAATCCAAAGGCAGACAGGAGAAGAGTGACTTGCAAGCAGCTAAGAAGAGGATCTCATTGACTATCCCCACAGTGACACGCTTCCTGCAACAAGGCCACACCTACTCCATCAAGGCCATGCCTCTTAATAGTGTCACTCCCTGGGCCAAACATATTCAAACCACCACAGATGTGTTTACTTTTTGGAAACATGCCTATGACTGGCTGAAAGGCTGAGCAGGTATGGTTACCCCAAGTTCTCTTTAAGTTTGATTTGAAAGGTCTAAGTGAGTACACTGCACGGGGACACTGAAACCCAGAACCCTTCATTCTGTACACAGTTTGCTCTATAATACACAGTGATCTACTCTGTCCTTCCATAGTGAGGCAGGGGATTCAGCTCCATTTCCTTTCACAGGTTAAATTCCAGCGGGAGTTGGATTCAAAGCTACCACAGTTTCTTCCAACTCCCATAAAACAGGAAAATTAGTGAATAGAGGGAGTCCATGCAGATATAGAGACATGCTTAATCCTAATGTGCCTTCTTTCCCCCACCCCCCAGTGTGTGTGTTTTGAGATAGTGTTGTGCCAGGAAGCGTTCATGAACCCCAAAAGACCATTAAGAAACTGTCTCTGATAACATTAGTGTCTCTTTATTGTAAGCTCAGGCTTGGGCTCTCCTCCAACCCAACCCTGACACAGCAGGATAGGAAGGGGAGGCAGAGGAGCAGCCCCAAACACTCAGCAGGGCAAATTTTTATAGGAAAATAGGAGCAAGTGATGGGGTGAGAGAGGGGCTGTCCCGTCTGGCAAGCATCTAATAGAATGACTATAACCCGAGAGGTGGGCGCTCTGAGGCAAGACTGTATACAATCACAAACGGTCTGAAAGTACATCTCAAACAATCAGACTAATCTTTGATTAACTGCTGCTAGGAAGTAGCCAGGGATCTGTAAGGTCCTTCCTGGTACATAGGTGCAGCTTGAGTTCTGCTGCAGGTCAAGTTCTCAGGCTTTTTTTCTTTTAAGGTGGAGGCTGGTCCCAAGATGGAGTAGGTTTGGCCTCTCAGTAGTGTATCTCTCTACATAGTCTTGACTATGTGGAACTCACTATGTAGACCAGACTGACCTTGAACTCACAGAGATTGAACTGTCTCTGCTTCCTCAGTGTTGGGAGTCAAGGTATATATATGCCACGACACTTGGCTATCTTTTTGTTTTTGAGATAAGGTCTCACTGTATAGCCCAGACTAGCCTGAAACTCTGTAGTCCAGGCTAACCTAAAACTCACGGCAGTTCTCCTGCATGGGCCTCCTGAGTGCCAGGATTATAAGCCGTTACACTTGTGTCTTTTTTGGCTTGTGTATCTCTCTCTCTCTTCTCTTTTTAAACCTAAGCCATGTCTGGCCCTGTCTTAGTTCTGTAATCCTAGATTGGATCTCCAATTATTCTCTATGCTGCTGCTTTCCAAGGTTCTTCCACTGACAACATTCCTGTCTAGCTAGCAATTCAATGTAATATTGAAAAGTTGATGGAAAATTAGCCTGGCTGTGGCCTACTTTTTAAAAATTCCTGTTGTATATGTCAGCTGGCTGTGCCCCACATTGAGTGTCAGCTGTGGTATGTGTTTTGGGGGCCAGCTGTGGTTCTGCGTCCTCTGCTTCCTTCCTCTCAGGGCATTCAGACTATGCACACCAGCCTGGAAGGATGAAATGGAGTCTGGAGTGGGTGGGGTTCTCCAGGATTCTAGTCCAGCTGGGAATGAGTGTGTGTGTGGTGGGCGCTCAGACGGTCTTAGTATTATATAGCTCTTTTAGGCAAAGGCCTTCTCTGTTGATCTTCAATGAAACAGCTCTCAGACAATCTTGGCTTGTGTGCTTGTGTGCAAACCTTTATTTGGGGTGGGCTTGTGCGCATGTACTTTGTTCAGAGTGAACTGGAACTGCATGTGGCCTTTGGAGAGTGGGGGGGCTTTTTAGGGAAAAGAAAACAGTTGGCTGGAGTCAGAGTCCTGTGAGTGCCTTCTTTGCACGGAGAGGCGCTCCAGGAACCCCGGGTGGCTGGCTGGGTTCCTATCTGGAAAAGAGGAAGTCGGACTCATAGATCTACCAAGGACTACTCAACCTCCCTCAGGTAGAGGGTGTGGAATTTGGGCTCCTAGACAAGGTCAGAGAAGGGGAAGCCCTGCTGGTAAAGGGAGCCCCCCATTTTGTCCCCATCTCAGAAAAGCTATCCTGCCAACCTTAATTAGCAGGGTTTCCCCACATAATCCCAGCGCTTGGGAGGCAGAGGCAGGCACATCTCTAGGACTTTGAGGCTACCCTATATAGTGAGTTTTAGACTAGCCAGAGCTGTGCAGTGAGACCTGATCTCTACAAATGAAAAAGAAAAGTTGATGGGAGTCTGAGTCCACCCAAACTTCTCCAGGAGAAGCTACAGAGTAGATCATAATATTAAGAGGCTACTGCTTTCTTCTCATGTCCTTCATTAAACTGTCAGAACCTCTTTGTTGACCTGGGAGTGGCAGGTGAGTGGCACTGATGCTTGACTGGCTCCCTGAGCCAGGGCGATGATCAAGGCTATATATACCTGGGAGAGGTCACAGTGCTCAAATGCCATGTTGCCTCAGTTTCTCAGCTTTATGTTTCCCACTATTTAGCTTATAGCTATAGTAGGTTTTTGTGGAGTGGGGCCTTAGCAGCCCTCTGAGGATGCATGGACACAACCCATGTTGTATGCAGGCTGGCACTGTATAGTTCAGGCTAGTCCGAACCTCTGCAGTCCAGGCTATCCTAAAACTAAATAACCAGGCTGGCATGGTAAATTCTGAGCACAACTGAAGGGTAAGTGAAGTCTTATTTTTGTTTCAAAGGTTGATCTGGAACTTGTATTTATCTTACAGACATTGAAAGATGCAATGAAGTCCTGTCTGAAAAATTGCCTTAAACCAGATATAAATTCCATTTCCTTTCCTGCTCTCGGGACAGGAAAGATTGGTATAGAGAAGAGTACAGCAGCTCAAATAATGTTTGAGGAACTTTTCAAATTTGCTAAAGAGCACAAGGAAAAAATGCTAACTGTAAAGATTGTGATCTTTCCAGTAGATGTGGAGACATACAAGGTGAGTTTGTGTCTTGGGAAAATCTTAAAGTTTGTTCATTTATTACTAATGGCTAATTAGTATCTCTTGTCTAACACACGAGGTAAGGATCCCACAATGTGGTGAAATTCTAACTTGGTAAGATTTAATTTCTGGCCAGGCAGTGGTGGCGAACGCCTTTAATCCCAGCACTCGGGAGGCAGAGGCAGGTGGATTTCTGAGTTTGAGGCCAGCCTGGTCTACAGAGTGAGTTCCAGGACAGCCAGGGCTACACAGAGAAACCCTGTCTTGAAAAACCAAAAAAAAAAAAAAAAGATTTAATTTCTGCAAATTACCCACCCTTGGCCTAATAGCAAAGGTCATTATCTAAGTTCATGTTTGCTTTTTCCATTTCCTTGTTGGCATTTATTCTCTCTGTTCTTTCAAGGCAAGCAACCTATTTTTGATATGGGATGATTCTTTCTCCCCTGCTTGCTGTTCTTCCTCCCTCTCCTCCTCTAAGATATTTCCTGATGGTTTTTGTCCTGGATAGAGCTGGGTATCTATAAAAGACAATAGAGAGTCATTTAGCAAACATTTCTTCCGTATTAACTTAAGCCAGGCATTTGTTTGTTTGTTTGTTTGGTTGGTTGGTTGGTTGGTTGGTGTTTTTTTTTGGTTTTTCGAGACAGGGTTTCTCTGTGTAGCCTTGGATGTCCTAGAACTCACTCTGTAGACCAGGCTGGCCTCAAACTCAGAAATCCACCTGCCTCTGCCTCCCAAGTGCTGGTATTAAAGGCGTGTGCCACCACTGCCCCACCAAGCCAGGCATTTTTTGTCTCAGAGAAAGGAGCAGCTCTCCAGAACCCATGGTTGACATGTCTCATGAGGATCAGGTGTTTGTCGCTGGTGGACAAAACTGGAAATACACTGCCAAATCATGCCCTTGGCTTTACTGAAGACCTCTAAGCTCTTTGCTGGCCATCTGCTTGTTGTCTACTCCTTTCATAAACGTTATTGCTAGTGGCTAAGTTACTATTTCCGTCACATTTCATGTAAAAGCTTTGCCTAAGTAGTTCTAACCCCGCAACATCCCCTGCCTTCTGAAATGACATAACCAGAGAACTGACTTTATCCACTGTATATGGCTTCTCTTACCGTTTACTTATCAGTGGATAATGTTAGTTCATTTCCAAATTCTTGGATGGGGATGACGGAGCAACCTATCATAATCTCTCCAGGTAACTAAATATAGTAAGGCCAAGGGATTTTATTTGCTCTGGAATAGAAGCTACAAACACAGTTTATAAAGGAAATGTTCTATAGATTAAGAAACTTCATTGGATTGGGTGTGTTGGTGTGAACCTTAAATTTCACTGTTTGGGAAGGAGGGTCTGAGTAGGGTGGAGCATGACTTTAATCCTAGTACGCTGGTGGCAGGGGCAGGTGGATCTCTGAGTTTGAGGCCAGCCTGGATAACAGAGCAAGTTCTAGGACAGCCAGGGCTACACAGGGAAACCCTGTCTCCAAAGCCCAACACACACACACACACACACACACACACACACACACACACTCACGAGAATATCCCTGAGTTCGAGGCCAGTGTGATCTACATAATGAGTTCTAGGCCATCTAGGGCTAGATAGTGAGATAGTAAAAACCTGTCTAAATATTCATATTCTTTCTCTCTCTCTCTCTCTCTCTCTCTCTCTCTCTCTCTCTCTGTCTCTCTTCATTTTTGAAGTACAGATATAAAGCAAAATCTAGTCTTCTAGTCTTTATCTTATTAGTATTATGATTTGCCAGTAAAGTAATTACTACCTATTTTATCAACTTTGAATAAGAAAAATACTAGATAAGGTGTTTCTAAACCCCTAAGAGATTTCACTTATTTCAAGTTAACTCTATCTTAAAAGGTATGCCTAGAAATACTCAATCTTTTTTCTGTAAGCTACCTATAACAATAATCACCATATAGAAGATATATTGAATGCTCACTATGAGTCAGCTCCAATTGTAAGTAGTTTACAATAATGAACCCATATCAAACAGTTCAGTGTGTTGATAACATGTAGAAGTGGTCTATATTTTTATTTTAGCTTTAATTTGGTACCTGTTTTAATACCCAAATGGATGAAAGCTTGTATTTTATCTAAATTCTACCAGGTCTTTGGTTTTTTTAAATTTTTACCTGTACTAATTTCTCAGATGTTGTAAGACAGTGGTTCTCAGCCTTCCTAACACTGTGACCCTTTAATACAGTTCCTCATGCTGTGGTGACCCCAACCATAAAATTACTTTGCTACTTCCTGACTGTAATCTTGCTAATGTCATGAATTGTAATGTAAGGATCTGACATGCATGCTATCTGATGTGCTATCCACAGGTTGAGAACTCCTGTTCTAATAGACCATAGTGCTGCACATGTTCTTTTGGATTGTCTTAAGGCTGCTTTAGGCTTGTGGCAGCGGGAATGGAGTCTAGTGAGACAGTGGTGTGGTGTATTCAGGTAGAGATTTTTATCACGGTGGTTGTCCACTCTGCTATGACTATTCTGATTTGCTTATTTTAGGTTTTTTGTGCTGAAATGAAAAAAAGGTCCAACGAACTGAATCTCAGCAGTAATAGTGGTGAGTAAGAAATCAAGGGTTTTACAGGCATAGTGGGATGTGAGTGGAGGCAGGAGAATCGGCAGTTTCAGGTCATACTCACCTAACAGCAAGTTTGAGGCCATCCTGAGCTCCATGACACTTTTTTTTTTTTTTAAAGAAGAGGTGGGATGCCTGCCCATATATTCTCATTACTGATTCTGATTCAGGAACTCTGGCCTAGTCAAGCAGGTCTCTTTAAAACTGTCTGGTTGATCTCATGACTAGATGGGTTAAAGCAGTCTTGGATGCTGTGTACCTGTGATGTTAGTTCTGTCTCACTCTTTGGGGTAGAATGTTTAACGACTCTGCAGGCTGGAAGTACAGAAAGGGTGACTCTATTGAGAGTCTTGGGATGGTGCTTCTTAGGAGCCTATATTTATTTGTCTATAGAGTGGTGGTAGTGGTGATTGTGGACCAGTGAGGTGGCTAATCAGGTAAAAACACCTGCTGCTAAGTCTAATGACCAGAGTCCAGCTCCCAGAACCTATACAGAAAAGGAGAAAACTGGTTCTCACGGATTGTCCTGTGACCTCCAAGTGTGTACACACACACACACACACACACACACACACACACACACGCACGCACACACACCATAATTTAAATAAGTAATAGACAATATTTTGATCATTTCCAATTATCAAAAAATATTTTGTAAATTAAAATAACAATGAATTAAGCCAATTCCAGGAGGCAAATAAGGGGAAGATGGAGAAACTCCTTAGGTAAACTGGGGGAGGGAAGGAATTCTTTAGACTGGGAGGGATCAAGAATGGCTTCATGGACAAGAAAGTTTTGAAGCTGAGCTTTGGGATGGAAGGAGTTCCATCGGCCAGCAAGGGGGGGAGGGGCAATCCTTGACATGAATAAAACCCATAAGAGCAAACCAGTACAGTGTGTGTTTGTCAAATCTCATGGAGTATAGAGGAGCAGGTGAGGGGTTTTTAGGCAAGGCTAATGCAAAAAGGGAATATGAAAGTTCTGTATGTCATTAACCTAAAGCGCAGTGACAAGGATCATGACTTTTTTTAGTTCTTGAAAATATCTATAAAGAAATTAGAATTTATTTTTATTAGGAAATTAGGAAAATAATTAACATTGATAATGTTTGATAAGGATTATCTTAGGTTATCAAGGGAAGGCTACACTAGCCAGGGATGAAGAGAAGCACATCTTCATTAGACATATTTATATAATAAGTAGTTAATTGAATGCATTTTCATTCTTAGAAAAGTTACCCTTGGTGATTTGAGCAATTTAGTGACCTGAAATAATTCTTCTCTCCTAATAATGATGGGTCAAGGAAGTATCATTATATATTGTTTTTGTGTCCTTCCAGAAAGTAATGTAAATTCCCCAATAACCACTGAAAACAGGAGAAGGTATGCCTTCTAGAATTCCCTTTTCACTGTTGTTCTCTCTCTCTCTCTATTAAAAAAAAGATTTATTCATTTAATTTATACAAGTACACAGTCACTGTCTTCAGACACACCAGAAGAGGGCATCAGATGCCCATTACAGATGGTTGTGAGCCACCATGCAGTTGCTGGGAATTGAACTCAGGACCTCTGGAAGAGCAGTCAGTGCTCTTAACCTCTGAGTCATCACTCCAGCTCTGTTGTTGTCCTAAACACTGGCTTTTATGCTTTTATTTCTACTCAGGTCCCTGCCTCCTCCCTTTGAGTACTATCCTAATGCTTTTCATAGTTCCTGGTACCACCCAACTATGATATTGCAGAGAAATGTCAACTACCCAGTTGCTGCCACCGCTGCCTCCTCCTCATGATGATGATGATAATGATGATGACGATGATGATGATTATTTATTTATTTTAATTTTTTGTTACATGAGGAGGGTGGGCATATGCACGTGAGTGCCTTTTGCCTGCAGAGGCCAGAGATCCTCTGGGGCTGGAGTTAAGAGGTGGTTGTAAGTGGCCCGATGTGGGTGGTGGGAATCAAACCCTTCCAGATGAGAAGAACCATCCAGAAGAATGTCCTCTGGAGAAACAATGCATTTTCTTCACCACTGAGCCATCTCCAGCCCCTACCCCGTTATCTTGGGATCACTGCTGGGAAACAGGGTTGTGTAAACAGTGTCAGATGCCCACACCCACTAGCTTGGTGGACATGATTAGTCTTACTGCCCTGTGTGGTTCTTAGTGACTCCAGGAATCTTCAGTGACTTCATTTGTAATATGAACTAAATAGTTTATATCTCATAGGACTGTGAGACTTAAATAAAATGTATAAAGCTCTTGGAACAGTGTCTGGGATAGTACTCAACTTGTTTTTGCTCCCCTTGAAATAGGTTTCTGTGACTCAGTCATATACAGAACAGTAGCATTCCATTATTGAAGGATATCAGGCTATTTCCATTGGGCAGTTAGTTCCAATGTGAACGTTTAAGATGGCTTGGTGGGTAAAGGTATTCGCTACCAAGTCTAAACACCTGAGTTTGATCTCCTTCACATTGTTCTCCTTCACATTGTTCTCTGGACACACACACACACACACACACACACACACACACACACTGTGAACCTTGCACAACTTCCAAATTTCTGTCTGGTTGGTGGATGGTGGTCTTATTTCTCTGATTGCAGTCAAGATAAGCATTTTTTTTAAACATAGATGCAAGCCATAAGATTTGCTTCTCTGTGAAACATTTTGCCTAACTGGTTACTGGTTTGCTACTTTTTTTAAATTAATATTTTAATTAATTCTTTAAGAATTTCATACAATGCATTCTAATCCTCTCTCTAGCTCTTTCTATCCCTCTATTTTGTGCATTTATTTATTTTGAGACAGGGTCTCCTATTACCATGGTTAGCCTCAAAATCTCTGTGTAATCAAGGCTAGCCTTCAATCCCTCCTAGGTCTGCCTCTCAAATATGGGGATTATAAGCACATGTTATGACTCTCAACTTCAGTTTTTTGTTTTTTAAATAAACTTTATTTCTTAAATCTATAGCTTTAGGTATTTGATTTTAAATCTGGTAGGTGCAAGGGATTAAGGAATATGTCACTTTAGCAGGTGAGAATAGGTAAACACCTATTTGTGAATTGGCAAATCACACACAGCAGAGGGTAGATACAATAAAGCATTGCCTTCTAAGCTAACTGGTATTGTTTTTTTTTTTTTAGGAGGCCATTAACTAAGCATGTAGAATCTCTTTATACCTGGTGTGGCATTTCAGATAGATGGGTCTTAGCTGCTGTGGTTGACAATGGTGGTAATATCCTTGGGACAAATAGTGGCTGTGAGGTTCTGTGCTCCTTAAATATTCATCAGCCTTCCATATCTGTTTTTGATAGGTGTTTTAGCCCTGCAGTGGACCAAAGGGGAGGAAAGAAGAAACAGCCTTGAAGATGGATCCCCTGCCATCAATCTCATGGGTGTAAAAGTGGAAGAGATGTGTGAAGCCCAGGAATGGATTGAAAGGTTGCTGACCTCCCAGGACCACCACATCATTGAGAATAATCATATTCTCTACCTTGGGAAAAAAGAGCATGACATGCTGTCTCAGCTCCAGACAAGTTCAAGTGTCTCCATTTCAGAGACTGTCGGCCCAAGAAGGGCAACTTTAGAGATTAAAGGTTCCCAGGCTGACCTCATTGAAGCCGTTATGAAGATTGAATGTATGCTGTATGACGTTCAGGAAGAAGTGGCAGGAAAAAGGGAGAAAAGTCTATGGAGCTTGTCAGGTGAGTAACTGCATATTAAGTTAATGCCCTTGCTAGACATTGTGCCATACACCTTTTATCCTGGCACCTGAAGGGTAAATCTATGTGAGTTCCAGGCCAGCTGGGGCTACATATATAGTGAGACTGTCTCAAAATAAATACATACATAAAAATTAAATGAGGAAAAAAAGAGTTTCTTAAATTTCAAGTAAATGTCCTCTAACTAAGGGAAGAGGGAGGTGTTAGTATTGGTTAGTGTTGGTATTGACAGTAAATTTGTTAAGTCAGGGCAAAGCATTCATATTCTAAAGTGCTCTCTGCAGATAGAAAAGATGGGACAGAAACAGAAAGGAGCAAAAACAGTGAACCCCGATCTCCCAAAGCCAGGTAGAATCCCAATACACAGGAGATAGAGGCAGGAGGATCAGGAGTTCTAGTCTACCCTCAGCTACAAAGTGAATTGGAGACTAACCTGGCCTACATATAATATCCTGCCTTCAAACAAAACAGTCAGCTCTCCCAAATGTCCCTTCTGGTCACACATATTTGTGTATTTGTGGATAATAGACTGAGTGAAGAAAATAAACCATTCTGGCTCAGGGTTAGGTCACAATTGGGGGTGTAAATATTTTCATTTATTCCCCGAGACTTTCATACATGTATACAATGGATGAAATTTTGATCATATTCACCCCCATTCTTCTGTTCCAGTTCCTCTTAGATCTCCCTGTTGAGATGACCCACAAATATTGTATTTACTGGTTATGAAAAAGTATGTCCCTGTGTTCTCAGTTGTTAATTACTGGGCCAGACTGCACCAGGCTAGCAGGACATACAAATGTTTGTCACATCCTCACCTGCCCAAAAGGAAAGGCAAGCTGCTGTGGAGGTCATCTATCTCCCAGTGCCAGCCAAATGAGTTTGCATAATCAAGAGCTGTGGGCAGGGGCTGGGGCAGAAAGACAAGAGACTCCTGAGAGCCAAGTGGAGCGACTCAGTGGCCATTTGGGTTAAGTTAGATGGGCTAGCTAGGGAACAGCCCAGCGAACGGGCCAACAGCTTTAAACTGTATCGGTGTCTATGTGTCCTTATTATTTTACTTCTTTTATCCCCCCCAATGCCTTTGTTATTATTAAACCTCAAGTGGGACCAGTAAAAGCCCCGGAATATCTCCTCCACATTTCCCTTCCAACTTCATGTCCTCTTTAAAAAATCCACTGAGTCCAATAGGAGCCTTCCTTATGCATGTGAATCTAGTGCTAACCAGTGGACCAAGAGCAACCTATCAGGCTACATCCCTGAAGAAAATGGACTCTTCCTACTAGTCACCATCAAATACCATAGTTCCTTAGTTAGAGGGGCCATTTCCTGAGGCCCTCCCCTTTACATGCTCAGATTTTGACTGGCTTGATTTTAAGTATATCTGGTGTAGGCAGCCACCACAGCTACTTCGAGTTCCTATTTCCAACAGCTGTTATATCCAGACTGCTTTGCTTTGCTCTGCTCTGCTCTTCTCTTCTCTTCTTTTTTCTGCCTGTCTGCCTGCCTTCTTTCTTCTTTCTTCCTTCCTTCCTTCCTCCCTTCCTTTCTTTCTTTTTCTTTCAGAAAGGGTCTCAAGTAGCCCAAACTGGCCAAACTGGCCTTGAACTCATTACATACCTAAGGATAGCCTTGAGCTCCTGGTTCTCCTGCCTGTGTGGCTCTTGAGTGCTGAGTTAACAGGTCTCTGCCATGATACGTTATCTGTGCGGATAAAACGAGCAAGTTCAAGCCAAATTAAAGTATATAAGGCAGGTTTATTGGGTACAGCTCTCAGGCTGGTTCACTGAGTTGCTGTGCAGACGAGGAGACAGAAAAGTGGGGGCCAGAGAGAGAAAGCAGGCACAGAGAGAGGAGGGGGGGAGAGAGGGAGGACAAAATTGTCTGGATTATATAGGGGAGAGCCTCCTAGGGAGGGAAAGCCCAGCCCATGGGAAGTTCAGGGTAGAGGGCAGGATATGCCAGCCATGCCCTGTAACAGGTGGGGACTGAGGGATGCTGGGAGAACCTAGAGACCAGTTCCACTTTGGTATGTTAAATAGGCATCTCAGCAGCTTGTTCCCAGTCCTGAAACCCAACAGCCATCTTGCCTGACCTGTTTTTGTTTTGTTTTTGAGATAAGGTCTAACACCATAACCCTGGCCATCTTGAAATTGGCTATGTATCCCAGGTGAGCTTTGAACTTAAGACAGTCCTCCTGCCTCAGCCTTCCTGGAGTTTATAGATGTGAATCACCAGGTTAGCTCATTTTGTCTTTCTACTGTTGGTTGTTCATTAATAAATAGAAATGCATACTATTGGATTTACTTGTGGTGTCATGGATTCACACAGAAAGCCTAAAGACAAAGTTAGAGCCACGAAGAAAAGACAACAACAAAAATGGAACATGCCCAATTCTGCAAGTGGAGCATTACTGATTACTTACTTTGAGTTTTATTACATTGATGTATTTCTGGCAGCATTATGGTCTCTATAATTGCTATTTTGAACTCTAGTCACCACCAAAAGTAATAACTGATGTTGTGAGATATACCCAAGTATCTCTTAGTCAATGTTATTAAACTCATCAGAGGAACTTTGGGGATTTGGGTCTATAGAAATCCTTCGTGAGTCCTAGAGCTAAGATATTGTCTCATTTTAAATGCCACAATGAAGCCAGGCAATGGTGGCACACATCTTTAATCTCAGCACTTGGGAGGCAGAGACAGGTGGATTTCTGAGTTCGAGGCCAGCCTGGTCTACAGAGTGAGTTCCAGGACAGCTAGGGCTACACAGAGAGACCCTGTCTTGAAAAACCAAAAATAAATAAATAAATAAATAAATAAGCCACGTTGATGGGCAGCAAGATGGTTCAGCAGGTAAAAGCACTTGCCGTCCGACCCAAGTTCAATCCCTGGAACTGAGTGGTAGAAAAGAACCAACTCCCACAAGCTGTCATGTCTTCTTCCGTCTGTACCCATGGGTACAAGCACATGCCCATGTGCACACAAATAAATAAATGTGGTTAAAAAAATTTAAGTGTCACTTTGAGTGGTGGCATATCTGTATAATCCTGGCAGTCAAGAGGTGAGGCAGGAAGGCAAGCTTGAGCTACATAATGAGATAGAAGATCCTGGCCAAAAATTTAAAAAAAGCAAACCTGTGTAGTAAAACACAGCAACCAAACAATAAAACTAAAATTATATGCCATCTTGGAAGACAGACTATTCTATTCATTTATTGACCTGCTATATACTGCACTGTGCTAGATACTGCTGATAAACATGGTGGACATTGTTCCTGCAAAGTCTGAGGATACTGATAAGGTAACAGGTGAGCTATGACAGAGGAAGGTGGCCATGCTCTGGGAGTACAAAGGACACCTTGTGCCCACCTGGGAGCCCAGGACAAGCCTTCTTGGAGGAGGTCTGGTGAACAGAAAGCTGAGTAAGTGGCAGCTAACCAGAGGAAGAAATAAGTACAGGGCTAATGAGCTGCAATAGCACATGATGTGACTGCACTCAGGTACAGGCAGAGAATCAGGAGTTCAAGGTCATCCTTTGGCAGATTTCAGACCAGGTTGGGCTACATGAGGCCCCTTCTTAAGAAACAAAAACAGAGACAGGAGAAATGGCTGTTAAAGTACGTGTTGATTTTACAGAGGACCTAGATTTTGTTCCCAGTACCCACATGGCATCTCACAACTACCTTTTAACTCCAATTCCAGAATATCTAATCCCTATTCTGATCTCACCTGCTACTAGGCACACACATAAGAACTACAATTATGTTTTTGATACAAAATGGACTTGGATATTTACCTGACACTGGTATTAGCTCAGGAGGCTCAGGACTAGCAGTGTAGAGTCAGGGAAGTCTCATGTTCTCCTGCAGAATGGCACTTTTGGTAGAAGACGAGGCATGCTGCTTCACAGTATCATTTCAGAGGTTCAAACCAATGTCCTCTTTTAGGTCAAAGTTTGTGTTATTAAGAGAGGAAATTTGAATTTTGAAATTCTGTTATTCTATGGGATGTCAACTATATATCAGAAAATTTAAACAAAAGTTAACCTGAGGCAGTGTAAGGGTCCATGATTCACTGAAGAATGATACCCCGGAATCGTATGTAAACGCAGAGAGTGTTTTATTCTGCAGAAGTCCAGCATGCTGGGGTCTACCATTGCTAAGATGGAGAGACAACCAAGTGAGCCCGAAGGCCAGATTTAAAGCACATTAGGGCATTCCAGGGTAGGTGACCTTTATCTTACTTCATCTCTAGGGACAGTCCATTACCGGGGTATGGGGGCTGGAAACTGTTGCTGAGGAAGTAGCTGAGGAAGTCTAGAAACTGCTGCTGACCCATTGTCCTTACCTCAGGCCTTGCGGCAAGGCAGCTTCTGAGGGCAGGACTTGCCTGCACTTGCCCAGTTCTTGGAAACAGAGATTTAGCCCTCTCTCTTGAACTGCCAATTTGAAGCCTGTCATAGAATCAGCCTTGCCTTCTCAGCAGAACCTCCTTTCAGGCTGTTTTATCTTTTCTGATGATTACTTCTTGTGGATCTTTGTGTTTTCCATGCCCAACCCGTGAAGAGCCTGGTATGCTGCAGAAGCTTGGTTAGTGTTTGTTGAATTCAAGAGCCCTGAGAGTTAATCTCACGCTTTATAAATATGTCATGCACAGTCTCTTCCGTTGAGCTCTGGGGCTCTGGATTGCTTTTGCTTTTGTCCCTCTGTTTTCTTAGATTTACAACTTAGTCCTCTATGGAGTTACTTTGAATTTATCACCTTAATTTATGGTTAAATTAAAGTCCATTTGACTAGGCACCATGCTTGGCCTTAGGCCATTTTACTATGCTTGCTCTTGAGTCAAACTGAAAATTTACAGGGATAAAGCAAGTTACCCTCAAACAACCCCACCCCATCCCCACAGCAGCCATTTTTGTTTGTCTACCAGTGTGTTCAGTCAAATAGAGAGCTTCCTTGGACAAAAACATCGAATTTCAAAATTGAAGGAGGGAGGAAAGAAAGGGAGAAAGAGAGAAAGAAGCAAAGGAAGGAAAGCAAGGAAGGAAGGACGAAGCAGACACCATAGATTCTTCAGCAAGGAAGGGAAGGAGGAAGCAGACACTATAGATTCTTCAGCAAGGAAGGGAAGGAGGAAGCAGACACCATAGATTCTTAAGTAAGGAAGGAAGGAGGAAGCAGACACCATAGATTCTTCAGCCCTGAATTCTGCTCCTGCTCAAATCGTGAGCCACATAGTCACATCTCCTTGTAGAAGACACAAAGGAAAGCCAGGTTTCTAATCTTACCAACTTTGTTGTGTTGGGCAAGTTGGTTAACTTTTCTGAATTTCTACTTCCTTGATTCTAAAGGTCTGTTGATCATTTCTGTGGTGGTTCAACAAAGAGGAGGCAGAGAAGTGAATGGGTCTGGAAACTGAAACATTATTTGAATGTCTTCTTGTCGCCTGTGCTTTCTTAGTTTTTAATTTTTTTATGTGTATGGGTGCTTTCCATTCATAGTACGTATGCAATGCCTATGTGCCATATGCATGCCGTGCCCATGAAGGCCAGAAGAAGGTGTCTCATCCTTTGGAACTTGACCTTCTTTCTGGGAATCAAACCCAGGAACCCAGGTCCTCTGCAAGAACAAGTGCTCTGAAATGCTGAGCCAGCTCTCTAGTCCCCCTTCATGTTGTCTTAATCCTTACTTTGCAACTTGGCTTGGGTACCAACATTTCCCGTTACCATGATGACAGCATTCTTGTAGGGAGAAAAGTATAATTAATGCCCTCCCCCTCACATCTTTGTAGTCTTATGACCCAAGTCATCAAGAACAAATTGACTACCCCTCCATTTTATCCTGAGACTTACAGTACTGCAGTCCTAGAACCGAGGTTTTAGGGCAGAAGCTCTGGCTCCAGTGGCCCCGGGAGACTTAGCTCAGCCACTCTTCCCAGGACTCAGAGCAGGAGTAATAAAAAACAGAGAAAAATTTCAGTAGTTTACATTAGGAAGAAGATGGGATAAAGGGTCCCCAGAGCCTTCAGTTTCTTCTTCTGGTTACTTATATGAGTTTTAGGCTTAATTGGCTCAGCAGTTAAGAGTTGAGTCCTACCCTTTTGGAGGACCTGGGTTTGATTCCAAACACTTACATGGTCACTAAGAATCTACAACTCCAGTTCCAGAGGATCTGATGCCCTTTTCTGGTCTCCGCTTGTACTGCATGCACACAGTACACAGACATGCATGCAGGCAAAACACACCAGCACATAAAATTAAAATAAATTTTGAAAAAAAAGAAGAATACTTTGAGGGGAGGCAGAGGAAGCAAGCAGTCCTCATCAAGGCTTTTCCTGATCGTCATTACCTCAGCTCGGGGTTCTGCAAGGTGGTCTCATGTTGTTAATAACAATCATCCAAGGTAGCGACTAACCTGGATCCTACAAGAAGATCTGTCTCCATCACAGACAATTGTTCACATCTTAGAGTTGGCCTCAAGGGGACTGCCGCTTATGTGTTTTCAACCTTAAGATAAAGTAGATTGGTACTCCTTATTAATAGACATGTCTGTGCACTTAGGCCTGAAGTAAAAGAGACAAATATGAAACACAGAGGTGGCAGGCTTCTGTCTTGTTTTAGATACCTTTAGGACCAAACAAAGAGCAAGGGTTTCTGTTTATTTTAGTCAGAAACAGCTCCTGAGTACCTGGTACAGCTCTTCTGGCATGTTCTAAACAGTACGAAGCAAATGCTCCCAATGGGATAATCTGCTACACTTTTAGATATTAGATACTTAATTAGTTTGGTTTTTTTTGAGACAGGGTTTCTGTGTGTAGTCCTGACTGTCTTGGAACTCGCTCTGTAGACCAGGCTGGCCTCGAACTCAAGGTGGCTCAAACTCTTTCTTTCACTAGCATGCATATACCAAGCATGCATATCCTGCCTCTGCTTCCCAACTGCCGGGATTAAAGGTGTGAACCACGACTGACCATTAAGAATTTGTTTTGGGGCTGGAGCAATGGCTCAGTGGTTAAGAGTACTGTCTGTTCTTCTAGAAGTCCTGAGTTCAAGTCCCAACAACCATTTGGTGTCTCACAACTGTCTATAATGGGATCTGATGCCCTCTTCTGGCATGTAGGTATACATGAAGATAGAGCACTCACGTATTTTTAAAAAAAAAAAAAATAACATTTTTTTCCCCCCTGTATTCATGGAACATTTGAAACAAGGTTTTATCTTACTCATTTTTTTTTAGGACAAGGGACCGACCAGCAAGGAAAACTGGACGAAATGAAAGAATCATACACATTTCAACGAAACCCAGTATCTTTAACTCAGGAACTTCAGGACCGAAAGGAACAGTTTGAAAAGTGTGGTTTGTGGGTTGTGAAGGTATATCTAATCAAAGAAGGCTCTGATTTACCTAGCTGTTAACTGGTTCTGTAGCCAAAATAAAAATTCTCCTGCCAAAGACTCAGCCACTCAGTCACCTGGAGTCTGGAATAAGACTGGGTGGGAATACAGGCCTGAAGGGTAGAGTTAGAATCAGGAAACAGACATGAAGCAGAGCTACAGATTCAAGATTTATGAGCAAATGGTCTACCTATCATTACTACAGTGGAAAGCACACAGTGTTTAGCCTGTTATGCTACCTCTGTTTACCCACTTTTATCTCACTAAACCATTAGCTTTATGGGACACATACTATGTCTATATTGTTGGTCATTTCAGTACCAGTGAAGCCGTGTGTGTAGCAGGATAGGCATGCCTGGTGTGGTATGCTGTCGAAATAAAGAGATTTCTCCAGTTAAAGTGTCTCAACAGGGCAAAACTTTACGTCTCACCAGCAGGGTATGCTACTCAGCACACCGGGTGGGAAGCTCACTGGGTTATAATCTAACACAGGTGGAGACTGTGTCCAGTCCCCATTAACAGGGGTCTGACCTCACAGTCTCTGGCTTGGCTGGCTTTAAAAGAAACAGTGAGAAGGAAAGGAAGGAAAGGGGGCAGGGGAGTGCTGGTGCCTAAATTACTTCAGCTCCAAGAATGCTGCCTGGCCTTTGTAAATAAGTTGTATGGGGTAGGGGATTAAAGCATTTGTGTAAAAGTCTTACTAGGTAGAGGAGATAAAAAGATTTGAATTCCTTCTCATAACAGACTGTCAGGAGAGACTAACATTTGAGATCTCTAATATGTGGAGTCAGGAAACCTTAGCTACTGCCCTGCTTTAGGACACTTTTCTCCCACAGGTTTTTGAGACAGGGTCTTTGTGATTTGAATGAGAATGCCCCCCCCCCCAGGCCCATACATGAAAATGATTGGTCCCCAGTTAGTGTAACTATTCCAGAAGGGTTTGGAGGTGTGGCCTTATTGGAGGAGGTGTGTCACGGGGGGGGGGGGGGCTTTGAGGTTTCAGAGGTTATGCCAGCCTGTCTTGCTCTCTGTTACTGTTCTGGTACATTCCTGCTTCCTTTAATGGTGATCATGGACCAAACCTCCAAAACTGTAAGCCACAGTTAAACGAAGGCCTTTCTAAGAGTTGCCTTGGACGTGGTGTCAAAGCAGTAGAATAACTGAAACAGGGTCTCTCACTTTTACTTGGAACTTGCTAATTGGGCAAGCTTGGCAAGCCAGTGAGCCTCAGGGACATGTGTCTTCCCCATTGATGGGATTACAAGCACATGCCACATGTTTGGCTTTTTAAAATGTAGAGTCTGAGGATTGAACTCAGGTTCTCGTGTTTTCAAGCCAGGCACTAACCGAGCCATCCCCTAAGCCTGTGAATTTTTATTAAATTCCTTTCTTTTGAGATGGAGTCTCATGTAGCCTAGGCTAGCTTCATACTTGCTATGTAGCTGAGATTGTCCTTGATCTCTTTCTGATCCCCCTATCTCTACTTCTGGGTCTACAGGCATACAACTGATGTTATTAAATGGACTTACTGAAAAAGGGGGTAGGTAGATTTTGAGGAGAGAGAAGCCAACTTGGGAGAGAACTAAAAAGCAAACTTCATATATTCCATCCACATAGCACGTGTGTTTTTCAAGCAGTGCAGGAAACCATTTAGCCATGTTTTCAGAGCATCAGTTCTCTTCTTTGCTTATAGATGGAGCAGATAGACAGTAAGGTGCTGCTGGCTGCCTTCCAAGAGAAGAAGAAAATGATGGAAGAGAGGTCACCAAGGGGATCTGGGAGCCAAAGGTTGTTTCAGCAGGTCCCACACCAGTTCTGCAATGAGGTGTGCAGATTCGGCTTCCACAGACTGTACTCGACATCTTATGGTAGGTATCGGGCTTGTCCTCGGGGCTGGTCTTCAGGGCTGCCTACATGGGCACAGGCAAGCAGACATCAGTGGATGGCTGTGGGGAAGGGATTCTTCGCCCCTGGGCTTCAGGGGTGAAGTCTTTTAGAAATGGTCACTCTTTTATCTTTTCTGTCTTTTGTTTGATGTGGGCGTGAACAGCAGGATCTATGGTTCTGGTTTCAACCTCATTCCTGTTTCTATGTTCTAACTATCCTGTGTCCCTTCCTTACCTTTCCCGTCTCAACAAAATTATCAATACCAACTCCTCATTCCTTAATTAAAAGCTAACATTTAACTTAAAGTAACTTTTAATTACTTAAGAAAGTATCTTGAGGGGGCTGGAGAGATGGCTCAGCAGTTAAAAGCACTGACTGTTCTTCCAGAGGCCCTGAGTTCAAATCCCAGCAACCACATGGTGCCTCACAACCATCTGTAATGGGACCCAGTGCCCTTTTCTGTTGTGTCTGAAGACAGCTGCAGTGTACGCACATACATTAAATAAATGAGGAAGGAAAGAAAGAAAAATTAAAAAAAAGTAACTTGAAGAAACTTGTGTCTTGTGTCCCGCCCCGCCTTTTTTAGACAGAGTCTATGTAGTCTTGGCTGTCTTGTAACTCACAGAGATCTGCCTGCTGCCTCCCCTCCCTGGTACTGTTACTAGGATTTAAGGCATGTACCATCACTCTGAGCCCTTCCTTCCTCTATTTCCTGTGAATGAAGCAGGTATAATCTGGCAGGCGAAGTGCCCCCTTTTACTTCTTAACTACTGGTAAGAAATGGGTTGGGAGAAGTGTAGTGATAATTCCGTTTTGAAACAGGAGAGGGAAACACAGAACAAACACTGTGCTGCTGGACGGGGTTGTTCAATAGCCTTTGTCCCTGTCTAGGTCTACTGCCTAGAGAGGGGACTGCCCTTGGATTGCATCACAGGCTAGAACATGCTCAGATTATTGTAGCCAGATTATAATTTCTCTAGCAATATGATTCCTTTAAAGATTCAGCAAGCTCGGTGGTTAAGAGCACTTGTTGTTCTTTCAGAGGACCCAGGTTTGATTTCAAGAACCTACCTGGTGGTTCACAACCATCTGTTACTCCAGTTCTAGGGGATTTGATGCCCTTTTCTGACCTATTCCGGCACCAAGCATACACTTGGTATATACACATTGATGTAGGCAAAATCACACATAAAATAAAAATGAATAACTGTATACATTTTTTTTTTTTTTTTGGTTTTTCGAGACAGGGTTTCTCTGTGTTGCCCTTGCTGTCCTGGAACTCACTCTGTAGACCAGGCTGGCCTCGAACTCAGAAATCCACCTGCCTCTGCCTCCCAAGTGCTGGGATTAAAGGCGAGCGCCACCACTGCCCGGCTACATTTTTTTAAAAGTTCAGCAGGCAGGGCTGGAGATGGCTCAGAAGTTAAAAGCGCTTGTTCTTCCACAGGATCAGAGTTTGATTCTTAGCCACTCACATGGTGACTTACAACCATCTGTAACCCTAGTCCCAGAGGGTTCCAGTGCCCTCTTCTGGCCTCTGTGGATACTATGTGCACATGGTATACAAACATGTACACAAGCACTCACACAGACACATAAAAAATAAATAAATGAAATCTACAAACACACACACAAAAAAAATCTTTGAAAAATTCAGCAAGTAGGAGGATTCATTTGAGGTCAAGTTCATGTCTTCATGATTCCACAAGGGGACACAGGATCCCTTTTGCAAGATCCTGGTAACATCAATAAAACAATTTAAGAAATGGACTCAGTAGGCAACTCAAAGATGACTTTGTTGGAGCTAGAGAAAATAATAGAGTAGGCAGAAAGGTTGGATGCCTGTGCACTGGCCTGGAGCGGGGAAGTGGATATAGAGGGAAAGTCATACTTGCTGAGCTTCAAGTCAAGACAGCAGGCAGGCTCAGCAGTGGGAGTCTATGGCTTCACAGGAAACAGTGGGGGAAGTGAGCTCCAGAGACAGTGGGATGGCCCAGTATCAGGGCAGACAGGCTTAGGATTTTGGTCAGGAGATAAAAAGGGGGTGTTAGGCTGGGGAGGGGAATGGTTGCAATTTCTGGGCCAGAACTCGTTACATCTCTTTCTTATTATTTTGGTTCTACCTGCTAGAAGAAAGGATATTTGAACGGAGAAAACTGCTCTCAGACTGCCATGCTTTATTTTTCTGCCATTTATAGTTTAAAATCAAAACAGAAAAAAAAGTGTTCAGTCCTTCAGGTTCTCAGCCTTTTGTTGAAAAAAAAAAAAAACCTTCTCAGAAAACTAAACTATGGAAGCTAGAATTTTAAGACCGTGATTTCCTTGTGAATTAAAAATAGATTTCTCATATATATACATACATTAATATATATTGATGTACTTTGTGTGTGGATGAATGCATTACAGGCTTTGTTCTCAGCTTTCTCTCTTTAGTCCTTGAGGCAATATTCAAAAAGAAGCTCTTGCAATGAAACTTTTATTTATTTTTAATCTCAGACTACTATTATTTGGGCACTGGCTCTTCTGTGTTTACATTTCAGGGAGATCTCATTGTGATGTTTTCAGAACAGAAATATCACCATAGCCATTTATCGTGCACTGCTAAGTGTGGCAGCCTCTAGCAACCCATGGCTACCGAACACAAGATGTGGCTAATCTGAATTGAAATGTACTGTAAATATAAATAAAATAGATGCTGATTTCAGAGCCTACTGCAAACATAAAGTATCTCCTTAGTGAAATTTTTTAAGTAATCAACTTTTTAAAAGATTTAATTTATGTGCAGTAGTCTTTTTCCTGCATGGATGCATGTGCATCACACTATGTGTGTACCTGGTGCCTGTGGAGGTCAGAAGACACTGGATCACCTGGAACTGGAGATATGTATGGTTGTGAGCCACCATATGGATGCTTGGAACTGAACCTGGGCCCTCTGAAAAATAAGTGCTTATAACCTCTGAGCCAACTCTCCAGCCACCTCCCTAGTGAACTATTATACTGATAATTAGATATTAAAATGACACTTTAATAATTTCGATTTCATCCTTTTGTTGTTGTTGTTTTTGGAGACAGTTTCTCTGTGTAGCCTTGGCTGCCCTGGAACTTGATTTGTAGACCAGGCTGGCCTAGGATTCACAAGAGCTCTGCCTGCCTCTGCCTCCTGAGTGCTAGGAATAAAAATAGGTGTGCACCACCATGCCTGGCTCCTGTTTTTTTTTTTTTTTTTTTTTTAAAGAAGTGTGGCCTCTAGAAAACTATTAAAGTGTCACATGTGGCTTAGATTGCATTTCTGGTTCCTAGTGCTGCTCTGTATTTGGTTCAGTATAGAAGGGACAGGAAGAAGAAATGATACTAGAGCTTCAAAGGGGCTTTAGTGTGTTCCTCTCTACATGATGTTTTCATTGCTGAGAACTGAACCATGGCCCTGTGATGCTCATGCATGTCACTAAGCTGCATTAAGTCCCTCTATGGTGAAGAAGGGCCACTGAACAGGGACCATCTTGAAGCCCAGAATTTGGCTTAGTCTGGAGGGGTTGGTTTGTTTATTTTCATTTCAGTTATTTTGCTATTTGAGACAAAGTCTTCCTATATAGTCTTAGTTTGCTGAGAACTCTGAATCCTTCCACATTAGCCTCCTGTGTGCCAGGATTACAGATATATACCACTATGCCTGGTTCTTGCTTGTTGTTAATATCCCAGAATCTATCTTTTCTGGTATAATACAATAGGTGTAAACCTAGATCAAAGCAATGGAGGATACTTAGTGGCACATTATACCAGGTCACAGTAAGAGACTAGGATACTTTGCAAGGGATATAAAGACTGTGTTCTCCTAAACCAAGGTTGCTCTTCCTGAGCAAACCAAAAACATTTACATTGTTTCCCTTACAATGTCCAGGACTTGGCCTTCTTGCCCACGCCCCTTTTTCTTTTTGATTTTCATGCTGCGTTCATAGCACAGGCTGGCCTCAAACTCAACTATCCTCCTGTCCTAGTGCTGCCTATTCTTACTGGATGCTATTGAAAGGCTGTAGTCTCAGTAGCTATAGAGATAGATAGACCTATTTGTAGCTTGTGTAGCCTGCCAATGTTCTAAGAAAAACATTTCCTTACCACTGCCAACTGCCTGGTTAATACTGACTTGAATCATAATTTCTCTGAATCTTAGATTTTCATGCTTTAAGTGAAAATATTATCCAAATTACAGGTTAATTAACCCTAATCAATGTGAAATTTCTTTGAAAGCCAGCTACTTCTCTGTAAATTCTAATTGTGTGTTCTAACATAAAACTATTGTTGATGGGATCTCTGATATTGTCTCAGGGGAACAACCTCGGGTGGAGGTCATTAATTATGTGAATGTCTAGAGAGAGGATACATATTAGCACCCAAATAGACATCATCTATCAGAACATATTTTTTTTCTTTTTCAGACCCAGTTTATGGAGCCGGCATATATTTCACCAAGAGCCTCAAAAAACTAGCAGACAAGGTCAGGAAAACCTCGAGCACAGACAAGCTAATCTACGTGTTTGAGGCAGAAGTACTCACAGGGTCCTTCTGTCAGGGTAATTTCTTAAATATCATCCCTCCGCCATTGAGTCCTGGGGCCTTAGATGTTCATGACAGCGTGGTTGACAATGTTTCCAACCCTGAAACTGTTGTTGTTTTTAGTGGCACACAGGCCATGCCCCGGTACTTGTGGACTTGTACACTGGATAGGACATTCTCACAGCATCAGATGTGGTCGCAGGGCTACTCATCAGGAGCAGGAATGGTCTCTTCGCTGCAGTCCTGGGGAAGGGTCTCAAATGGTAGCCCTGTTTAGTGTCTATATCATTTTAGCAAGCAGAAGGGGTTGAGCGAACTGACAGAATGATGAATAACAGGTTATCTGTTCAGAATGACAGGGTTACTAAAGGCACTGACCACACACTAGTATCATAGTGCCTTCACCTTCACTTCTGGGCTTGATTGGGCAGATACCAGCTAACACTTCCTCACTGTCTTTTCTACTTGACATCTTTCATCTCCTTTCCTATAGGAGACAGCAAGAATACTTTACATAGAACAAGGATATTTTTTCAAGCCTATTATTTTCTAAAATGATAGCACAAACTAGGACAACAGGATGATTTCAGGTTACCTGTATATAATTTTATAAAGTGCTTTGGATATCCAAATAAATCATCTGGTCTGAGTAACTGGCTGTGAATCATTAATGTGTGAAATGGAACTCAAAGGACATCAAGAGTTTAACCATATCAACAATGCCACTCAATGCTGGGTATGGTGGGGCCCACCTTTAGTCCCTGAACTTGAGAGGCAGAGGCAGGAAAGATCTCTGAGTTTAAGGCCAACCTAGTCTGCAGAGGGAGTTCCAGGATAGCCAAGGATATACAGAGAAACCCTGTCATGGAAAAACAAAACACCCACTTTCCCCACAACAAACAAAAATCCAATGCCATTCATCCATTGTGTGGCTTAAGGATTAACTTGCCAAG
This sequence comes from Rhynchomys soricoides, assembly GCA_019843965.1. Lineage (NCBI taxonomy): Eukaryota > Metazoa > Chordata > Mammalia > Rodentia > Muridae > Rhynchomys > Rhynchomys soricoides. The sequence continues at coordinate 218,091 of JADRCH010000065.1, read as the reverse complement.
CATTTATTGGTTACCACAAGCTTCAGTCACTTTCTGGATGCTAGGCAAGACAAATATCCCCAAAACATCTTGTCCTGAATAATCAGAAAGGCAGATATGGACACATGAACAAATATGAATAGACAGTTAAAGGAGGGTTACAGGCGAGAGCAGGACACATGCATCAAGGACTCGGAAAAAGCTTCAAAAGAAACAGAGACCAGAAGGGAAGGGAAGCAGAGCCAGGACAATGCTGTGAGCAAAGAGGATAGCTTTTTTTTTTTTTTTTTTTTTTTTTTGGCTTTTTGAGACAGGGTTTCCCTGTGTAGCCCTGGCTGTCCCGGAATTCACTCTGTAGACCAGGCTGGCCTCAAACTCAGAAATCCGCCTGCCTCTGCCTCCCAAGGGCTGGGATTAAAGGTGTGCACCACCACTTCCTGGCCACATCTGTGCTTAATAACAATTTTCTTTATGGAAAGAGGTTTTACGTATGGTGGGTATTATTATTATTTTGTGGTCCTAGGGACTGAACCTATGGCCTTAGGCATGCACTTAGAGGTAAGCACTCTACCACTGACAGTATCCTAGCCCTGGAAAAGATGTTTAACTTACGGTGATATACAATGTAAATCAGAGTACCTTTAAAGAAGCTTCTAACCTGCTTTGTCAGTAAATAAAACCTTCAATACTCTGTGTTTGTGTACTGTTTGAGAGAAAATTTAGCTTGATGTTAGTACTTTGCAGTGACTATAAGAACCACTGCTATGGAGGCAAAAAAGCAAGTTGCAAGTCAAAATTTCATATTTGATGGATTCAGCTTTACCATTGAGAGAGAGAGAGAGGAGAGAGAGACTGACCTCCCTCCCCTGTAGGCTCCAGGCAGTTCACGGAAGTGTTAATGGAAAAGGAAATAGAATAAAAGGACTCAACCGTCTCAGGACAGAAATACATCATTCTTTTTATTTAATACAGATAATATGTATTTAATTAGTCCTATTTATATACTTTAAAGTACAGACTAAGAGGCTGAGCTTAGTTGGTAATGTACTTGCCTAGCATGTGAGAAGCCCTGGGCTTGATTCTCCAGCACCACTGCATAAAAACAAGTGGGAAAAAAGAATATAGAATAATATATCCTACAAAGTTGAAACAGGCAACAAAGAATTAAAATAAGTTGCTGAAGCAAAGGGACGGAGCATTATAAAATACTGCCACACTGTTGTACCTGTTACTTGGCCCTGCACTTATTACTGGCTGCCACTGGTAACCAGGCCTGTTGTACCTGTTACTTGGCCCTGCACTTATTACTGGCTGCCACTGGTAACCAGGCCTGTTGCTATATTGTTTTTAGAAACAGAATGTACGTAACAAAAAAGGAATATAGTAGATTATATAATTCCAAGTAAATTCCTATTTTTTTGGTCATTGTTGTTTTGTTTTTTTGAATCGGGATTTCTCCTATGTAGCCCTGGCTGTACTGGAACTCACTCTGTAGACCAGGCTGTCCTGGAACTCAGAGAACTGAGTTCTGCCTCTGTCTCTTGAGTGGTATGCACTGCCACTGCATCCCTTTAATTAATTAATTAATTAAAAATGCCTATTTTTATATTTATGTTTGAGTAATAACATAAGTCCACATTGTATTCTTTTTATTTAATTCTATATCTGTTACCTTAGCAGGTTTTTTCCCAGCTCAACTTGCAGAGATTTTGAGACAGGGTCTTACTATGTAGGTCATAGATCTTCCTGATTCTGTCTCTTAGAGTGCTGGGATTAAAGGTGTGTGCCACCGTGCCAAAGTATGTGAATTTGTGTGGGCAATCTTAGGTGTGGTTCCTCAGGAACTGACCACCTTTTTTTTGGTTTTGTTTTTGAGAGGATGTTTCTCACTGAGATCTGGGGCATGCTGATTAGGCCATTAGGCCAGGCAAGCCCCAGGGATACTCCTGTCTCTATCTCCCTAGAGCTGGGATTAAAAGCCCAAATCAACATGCCTAGCTTTTTGCTTGGATGCTGGGGATTGAATTCAGGTCCTCAGACTCTAGTGGCCAGTACTTTCCTGACTGAGCTATCTTTTATTCTCCACCTGTAGGTTTTCTAGTTGTTTTAAAAATAGTATCAGTATGTATGTGATCAGTTGGGTTTTAATTTTCATAGAAGTGAGACAAAAAAATGAGATGATAAAAGTAGTAACATATATAAAATAAAAATAATTTACAAAGAAGATGATAAGTTGGGAGATAAGTGTCTATACACATTATGTTCCAAATGTTAGCAAGCATGTGTAGAAAAGAATCTATACACTGCTTGTAGGCTCTATCATGGTGAAATAACCCAGTAATTGTCAGTGTATTAGTTTAGTTTGTGATTTCTGTATAATGAATTACAAACAAACATAGTGGCTTAACACCCATTTATTATTTTGGAATTTCTTTTGGCTGGGAGGGTATCTTAGGGTTTTATTGCTGTGAAGAGACACCATGACCAAAACAACTCCTATAAAGGGAAACATTTAATTGGGGCTGGCTTAACAGTTTCAGAGGCCTAATCCATTATCATGGCAGGAAGCATGGCAGCATTCAGGGAAGACAGGGTCCTGGAGAAGCAGACAATTCAATATCAGAAGCAGCCAGGAGACTGGAATTCCTCAGTGGGTAGAGCTTGAGTTTAGGAGACCTAAGAGTGTGCCCCTACACTTCCTCCAACAAGGCCACACCTACTCCAACAAGAACATATCTCCTAATAGTGACACTCCCCATGAGCCAAGCATTCAAACATGTAAGTCTACAGGAGGAATGGGAGGGCATAGCTATTCAAACCTATTCACAGAGGGTATTCACTGTTTACCTGGATCCTCTGCTCAGGATCCGTCAAGCAGCAATAAAGTACATGTTTCTCAAATGAAGGCTCAAGTCAGAAAGATTCTGCTTTCAAGTTCACCCAGGCTATTAGCAGAATTCATTTCTTGTGATTATGTGATTGTAGGCTCTAGATTCTTACTGAATGCTAGCTAAAGGCTATTCAGGTACTAGAGGCCATCAGCAGGCCCTACCTGCTATAGGCAAGTGACAGTATGACAACTTGCTTAAGGCCAGCATGAGTTTTTACTTTCATAAACACAAAGCCACCACTAAATGAAATGTCATTACAGGAGGCCTTCCATCTTTTAGTTCAGTCTGTTGGCAGGAATAAGTATGGAGTCCTAAAGACATTCAAGGGGTGGTGTAATGGCTATTCCTGATTGTCAACTTGACTATATCTGGAATGAGCTACAATCCAGAATTGGAAGGCTTTCCTGTGATCCAAATCTTGAGGCTGGTAAATACAAGTTTCCAACCTAGATCTTGGCATGGAGATCTTGAGGTACAAGTGGCTATGAATCCCAGGAGACTAGGACAAGGAGATCTCTGAGTCCAAGGTCAGCCTGGGACAAAACAAGTCCCAGATCCTGTTGTGGTGGTATACATCTTTAATCTGAGTCACACCTTCTGCTGGAGGCCTACATTGGAAGAAGGAAAATTCTTTCTTTGCCTGCTTGCATTTACTTGCCAGCACATCTGTTGGAATCTACTAGCCTTGTGGGACTGGGCAACAACTAGATCCTTGGACTTCCCATTCATAGCTGACCATTGTTGGGGAGCTGGACTACAGACTGTAAGTTACCATAACAAATTCCCTTACTAGATAGAGCCTATCCATAAATCCTGTGACTCTAGAGAACCCTGACTAATACAGGTGGGGATTATACAGAGCAGCACCAAAAATCAGAGATCACATCGAGGAGTGTTATCTTAGACTTCTGCCTATCACATCTAGTGATATTAAAGACACAGTGTCCTGGGGCTGGAGAGATGGCTCAGTTGTTAAGGGCACTTGCTAAGGACCTTGGTTTGCCTCTCATTAACCATGTGGCAGTTCACAACTGTCTGCAATTGCGGTTCCAGGAGACCTGGTACTTTCTTCTGATTTCTGCACATATGTCATACATATATACACACAGGTAAGAGACTCTTTTTTTTTTTTTTTTTTTGGTTTTTCGAGACAGAGTTTCTCTGTGTAGCCCTGGCTGTCCTGGAATTTACTTTGTAGACCAGGCTGGCCTCAAACTCAGAAATCCGCCTGTCTCTGCCTCCCAAGTGCTGGGATTAAAGGTGTGTGCCACCACTGCCTGACAGGCAAGAGACTCTTAAACATGATGCAATGTCCTTAAAAAATGAAGAATTGTTCTAGGGTAAGTCAGTTTCCTTTTACACAGTATATGTATGAGAATATTCATAATAGCAAAAATACTGTTCTTTTTATATTTCTCAAAATAAAAAACAGAGAAACATAAAAGACCACACGTGTACAGGCATTGTGCTTCTGTGTAAAGGCATTGTGCAGCCGTGGTCTACTGTAGTTGAGTTGGATCAACCCTTCCACTACTAAAAACCTTAATGAAGAGGTACTGAGGTAGGGCAAGACATGGATGAGAACCTGGCACTTGTTGTTGCTTTCCCAAGCCTTCAGTGACTACAGATTGTAAAGGCAACAGCCAAGACCCCGAGCAAAGTTTTGTCTGTCTCATGGGTCTGAGGAGGCCCTGCCAAAGAGAAGAGACCTAGAGGATACCTGTGACTTTTGGTTAGGACTTTCAAGGACTATATCTACCTAGGAGTAAGGGTGGATTAGGGAATAACCAGCCTCCACCAAGGACTACTCTGAATGAGTCTTACCTCCTGAGCAGAATATAATGATCAGACATCAACTCAGCTATGGTCAGGCATACTTGCCTGTCTTAGGGTTTCTATAGCACTGATGAAACAGTGTGACGAAAAAGCAAGTTGGGGAGGAAAGGGTTTATTTGGCTTATACTTCCACATTGTAGTCAGTCATTGAAGGAAGCCAGGACAGGAACTCCAATGGGGTTGATGCAGAGGCCATGGAGGAATGCTGCTTACTGGCTTGCTCCTCATGGCTTATGTAGACTGCTTTCTTACAGAATTCAGAACCACCACCCTAGCCACTGTACCACCCACAATGGGCTGAGACCTCTCCCATCAATCACTAATTAAGAAAGTTCCTTACAATTGCTCTTCTGGAAGCATTTTTTCAATTGAGGACCCCTCCTTTCAGAGGACTCTAGCTTGTGTCAAATTGATAAAACTAGCCCCTAAGTCTCTCTGATAGAACACTTTGTTTTTCCCAAGCTGCTTTGCTCAAACTCAGCTTTGATGGACAGGCACACTGTTTGTGGAAGAAGGTGATACTGATACAGGAGGGAGGAAGTGAGAAGGGGAGGGAAGGACTGAAGGATCGAGAAACTTGTTCCAGGTTGCTTTCTGTTGCTATGATAAAACCAACCAAAACAACTTGGGGGCAAACATTTCAGCTTACAGTACATCTTTGAGGGAAGCCAGGACAGGAATTCAAGGCAGGAACCTGGAGGCAGTAATTGAAACAGATCATAGAGGAATTTGGTCACTGGCTTAGTCTCAGCTTGCTATCTTATACAGCCCATAGGTGGCACCGCCCACAGTGAGTCTCACATTAATAGTGAATCAGGAAAACACCCCACCAACATGCCTACAGGCCAATCTGATGGGAGCAATTCTTCAATTGAGGGTCCCTCTTCCCAGCTGACTCTAGTTTGTGTCAAGTTTACTAAAGCCAACACAGTCTAAGAGAAATAAACACTGCATTACCTAGGATTTAGTCCATATGGTCCTTTTTCTCCTCCTGTCTTACATTTATAAATGTCTTGATTCACGTCCGTTGCTCCTCAGTATTCCTTTTAAACTAGCTTGTTAAGCCGTGTCCTGTATGTGAGATTTTCCTGTAACCTCTGCTTGGCTATTTTTAACAATCATTTTCCTAAACATTTTGTTTTAGCGCGCCTTCTCAGATCAAAGCAAATATTTTTGCTGAAAATTACCGTTATTGAGATAGGGTCTTGCTAGGTAGTAATGCTGGTCTAGAATTCGCCATTCTGCCTCAGACTTCCTAGTGCTCAAAATACAGGCGTGCGTTACCGCCATACCAGGCTCAAAAATCAATTTAATGTTTTATGATACTAATAAATTACCAGGCAAAATGGGTGAGAACTGAAGAGAATACCCAGAAGGTTCTTGCAAACGGGTGGCATGTGAATTCTTTGAACGTGAGACACTGACATATTTTGTAATACTCCCTCAGCCTCCAACCATGCCATCATTCATCCAATAAGCATGCTCGGGTGTGAGGTACCTACCATGTGAGAGGGAAGTTATATTGATGTGAGGGGGATCCGTCCATTCTGGAAGAGCTAAGTAAGGACAAGTTTCTTTCCATAACGTCTACATGTCTTCGCTCTTACTGACTGACAACCTTGTCCTCAGAGACCCACACTCTGGCCGCTGCCTTTTCTCTGGCCAGTGCTAGCCTAGAGCGTCCACGCTCGGAGACTCCGCTTCCCGGCAGCCCCTGCGGCGGGCGGCGGAGAAGCGCACGCAGGCGCGCAGGCCGGCCCCCGCACGCAAGCGCAGTGCGCACGCCGGCTGAGCTGGGTCTCGCGGCTCTGTGCGCGGCAGCGGAGAGCGAGGCCTGGTGAGCGCCGCCGTGGTGCGTGCCGGCTGGTCAAGGTTGTGCGCAGAAGAGGCGCAGCGAGCGGGCAGAGAGCTAGCGTCTCACCTTCGTCGTGGCACCGGGACCGGTCGCCTGGAGCCGGTGAGTGGGGGCTCCTCGCGGCCCCTCCCCCTCGGCGGGCGGCTCTGGGTTCCCTCCGCGGACCCGAGGGAGGCCCCGGGGCGAAGGCGGACGCGGGCGGCGGCCGTAGCTGGCGCTGGCGCTGGCGCGCCGGGGACCAGACCCTCGCGTCGCTCCCGTGCGTCACGGGCCCGGCGGTCCTAACGGCCGCGCGGCCGCGGAGCGGGGTGGGGGTGGGGAACGCTGGTGCTCGCCGTGAGGAACGCCGGTCGGGGCGGGGCGGCGGTGGAAGCGGCGTCGGGGACTGCGGGGCGCCGGGCGGCGGCGCGGAGTCTGCGCGCCGCGCTAGCTTGAGGGCGGGGGCGGGCAGCGCTGAGTGCGGTGGCTGAGACCGAGGCGTGCGGGGCCGATCCGGGAGTTGGCAGGTTACCACCGGGGCTGGTGTTTGGAGGGAGGTGGGGGTGGAGACGGGAGGCTGTAGTTTACAGATGTCATAACTACGCGGGCCTGGATCTGCTGACGGGGGTGTGGTAATTATAGCAATGACAACTTGGTCGGCTGTGTGAGCGGTGATGCGAGGGAAACCGCCAAGCCTTAGCTGAGGCTCGCGTTGGGAGCAGAAAACTGGAGGGTGACTGGGATCAGGGACGTCGGCAGGAAAGAATGTGAGGGTTGAATGCAGCTGCTTCCAAACCACTTTTCAATGAAAAGTTTCAAATGAATTGATTTTAAGGTTTAAACTTCGGTTTGGTAAATTACTATCAGAATCAGCCACCGAGAAATGCTTTTGAAATATTTAACATTATCTCCCCCCCCCCCCCCCTCCCCCCTTTCCCCCCAAAAAAACCAGTTCCTGCAGACACCATCTCCTTCCTCCTCTTCTTCGGTTTTTTGTTTTATTTGTTTTGTTTTTTTGAGATTGGGTGTTGTTTGGTAGGCTGGCTTTGAGCTTCTTTTCCTGCCGTGGCCTTCGTGGTGGCAGGATTTCAGATGTGCACTACGCAGTCAGCTCAAAATTTTGATCAGCCTAGATGACTAAGTAGGTACTAGTCCCCACCTTCTTGCCTGTAGGTTGCCTTTTCTTTGTGTTTGTTTTTGAGACAGGTCTCACTATTTAGTCATGGCTGGCCTAGCATTGGATACATAGCTCTTGGTTATCTTGAACTCAAAACAATCCTGCCTCAGCCTCTCAAGTGCTGGGGTTACAACAACAGCATGCCTGCGAGTGCCTATGTTTGTATAAATTTGTATGCATGATGTGTACAACATTTATTTATTTACTTTCTTACTTATAGACAGGGTCTCATTACATGGCCCCGGAATTCAAATATAGACCAGACTGCCATTGAACTGAGATCCACCTGCCTATGACTCCTGGAATTCTGAAATTAAAGATGTGTGCTGTCACACCTGACCACCTTTCTCCATTTTAAAGGCTGAAAGATATAAATTTTGAAAGGAAATTGAGAATGGTTTAGCACTATAGTTTTGCTGAAATAATTTATTCTTGGAAGATTATTGTTTATGTGATAAACAATTTTAAGATGGAGGCCTGAGAAGAAGTAAAGAAATAAAGCAAATTAACAGCAACTTTGAAGCAGATAATAACTTTTCCTAGTATAAATGAAAGCATGGAAGAACACAGTATTAGTTTTAAGAATAGCTTGTTTCTTATAAATATTTTACTTACTTTTTAAGTGTGTGAGTGTTTACCTGAATGTATATAAGTGCATCATGATGGTGCCTGGTGCTTGCACAGCCCATAAGAGGGTTGAAGATGGTTTGAGTGTGGGTACCAAACCTGTCTTCTGCAGGAACTGCAAGTGCTCTTAACCGCTGAGCCATCTTTCTACTCCAGAAACCACTGGAAGAAGACAGTACAATTCTTGAAATCTTACAGCTCTATGGAAGCAAAGTATTCGCTGATAAAAATGCATTGTAAGAGCTAGCTAATAGCTTGTTCCTATAATCCTACCACTTGAGAGACAGAGGCAGGAAGATCTTGAGTTTGAGGCCAGCCTGGAACTTGACCCTGTCTCAAAACAAGAAAGCAAAACCTGTAACAGGGCAGGAGTGTAGCATGCCAGAGGCCTGTAGTTAACCCTTACCCTCCCCCCCCCAAAAGGTCTACAAAATCAAACCTAGAAAACCTACAGTTAAGTAAAGAGAATAAAGATACTACCTTAAATCAAAACACTTGCTTTATGCTTTTTTTCTTTTGAGATAGTGTAGACTTGGCAGTCTTGGAACTCAAGTGTTGTCATTAAAGGTGTGTCCTACTCTGCCAGGCAATTAATGCTGTTTTTATTTTTGTGGTGCCAGAGATCCATTTCCTGATCTTACACATACTAGGTTAGTGCTCTACCACCGGATTATGTCTCTGGTCCTTGCATTATGTGCTTTTTGGTAGTCTTCATGAAATATTACCCATCTTGACGTTTATCTAGAAATGACACATACCAAAGGGAACCACAAAAAAACCATAAACAAAATAAACTTTGTTGCTAGTGGTAGGCCCTTTTTGTATGCATGTGTGTGGGGGGTGTTATGCATGAGGGTTGCAAGCACATGACTGTTCAGGTTCCTGTGCTCATGTGTGTGAATGTAGAAGCTGGAGAAGGACTTTGAGCATCTTCCTCTATTGATCTTTTGCCGGCCTGCCTTGAGAAAGGGTCTCATTGAATGTGAAGCTTGTGACTTGTCAGCTAAGCTGGCTGCATACCTGCTCCCCAATACTGGGCTTACAATCATGTACATCCATACCCCTTTTCTTTTAATTTGGGTGTTGGTGAGTGAAACTCCTATCCTTATCCTTCCCCAGCAAGAGCTCTTACCCACTGAGAAGTTTCCCCAGCCTTGGCTTTCTCTTTTAAAAAATAATTATTATGTGCATATGTGAGTGTGCTGCATGTGTGGGGTTGCCTGTGGAGGTGAACAGAAGAGAGTTGTGTTGGAAGGGTCCCATGGAGCTGGAATTGCAAGCAATTGTCAACTGTCCAACATGGATTCTGGGAATCAAATCTGGGTCCTCTGGAAGAGCAGCAAAGTCTCAATTATTTAGCTGCCCCCTCTGCTATTTCTTCCCCCCCTCCCATTAAATGCAGGATCTCTTGTATTAGACTAATGTTTTTTTGTAAGCAGTATTGGTTCTTTGTTGACTGGTAGGCTCAATGGGTTCAATATTTGTAATTTTCTTCAGTCTCTACTATGTCATAAATTGTTTTATACCAGACAGTTATTTCCTGAGATTTTTTTTTTTAATCTGTTGCTTTCAATTATTTTATCATTTTATCTTTTCCCATGAATGGAGAGTAGGGTTTTATCTTTTCATCCCTAGAGTTAGCACCAGTAATTGCGACAGAGATATGAAATCAGGAGTTTTAAAGTTATCCTCAGCACAAAGTAGGCCTACTTGGCTTACATAAACCAAAAGTTAAGACACTTGATTGGTTCAGTGACTGACTTATTGATAAAAATAATCCCTTGATACTCCTTGTTTTTGTTTTGTTATCTTTGTACTTTGTGAGGCTTGTGAATTTAGGTGTAATAACCAAAGAGAACATTGGCTATGACAGTTCATTTAGCTGAAGTGAGCTGATTTGTCTCTTCCATTGATGCAGTACACATAAGACTTGTGTTAGGATTGTGAAGTAGTGCATTGAAAATGTGGGAGTGAGGACCGATGAATTGTAGTTTCTGTGTTTAGTTCTTTTTTGAAGACCTTAGTAACACTGCAAAATGGTCCTTAAATGGGGGGGGGACCCCAACTGATTCTGTCCCAATGTTGTAGACTAATTGGAATAATTTTTGAGAACTGGCAGTAATCCAGAATGTGGATAATGGAGATAATCCTCTTCATATAACGAGAATAATGCTGCCCTTCATATACAGAGATAAGTCTGCTTGCTCATCATGAATGGTTCTACAGCACAAATAAGGATATGTGCTGAGTTGTCCATGTGTCTCTTATGCTTTGTGACCAACAAGACAGCTTGGGGTCAGAATGAGGGCTTCTAACTGAGGAATAGAGAGACTCACAGAAAGTAGTAAAATTCATTCTGGGTCAACCTAGTCTACGTCAGATGTTTTTCAGTTTTTATCCTTGAGAAACTACTTTGAGAAGGAGACTGTCTTACTGTCTGATTAGGTAACTTGCCTCACTTCACAGTAAGTAGTGGGGCCAAGATTCAATCCATAAGTCTGTCTGTAATATGTTTATACCACTCATTGAAGCTTGGCTTTATCAACAGCTTAGTCTTTTTTTTTTTTTTTTTAAAGATTTATTTATTCATTTAATTTATACAAGTACGCCATCGCTGTCTTCAGACACACCAGAAGAGGGCATCAGATCCCATTACAGATGGTTGTGAGCTACCATGTGGTTGCTGGGAATTGAACTCAGGACCTCTGGAAGAGCAGTCAGTGCTCTTAACTGCTGAGCCATCTCTCCAGCCCCCAAGAGCACATTTTAAACTGCCCTCAGTCCTCAATATTATTTGAAGATAGGGTCTCTTGCTAAACCAGGAGCCTAACACTGTGACAGAATCACTCTACCTCAGTGCTGAGCTTACAGATTCGTATGTCATATCTGACCTTTACCTGGGTGTTGAGGATCCAAATTCAAGTTTTCATGTTTGAAAATAACTCCCCAACCTCCCAATTTTGAGGTTTAGTTCCTCCCTATGTGTGTGTGTACAGGCTGGCCTAGAAGATTGATGACCTTGAACTTCTTATGTTCTTTCAAGCACCCAGGGCTAGGATTAAAGCCATGCACCACTATGAATTGCTTGCTTGCTTGCTTTCTTTCTTTCTAGAACAGTGTTTTACTTTTGTTTTTTTCAATTTTTTGTTTGAGTATATGAGTGCTCTGGCTTCATGTCCGCCAGAAGAGGGCATCAGGTCACAGATGGTTGTGAGCCACCATATGGTTGCTAGGAATTGAACTCAGAATAGCAGTCATATGCTCTTAACCACCGAGTCATCTCTCTAGTGTCTTTTATTTTTATGTGTATGGGTGTTTTGTCTACATGCAGGTCTGTGCACTAACTGGTAATCCTAGAGGCTAGAAAAGGGAGTCACATCCTCTGGAATTAGAGTTACAGACAGTTGTGAGCCACTTGATGTGGGTGCTGGGAATTGAACCTAGGTTCTCTGGAAGAGCAGTTAGTGTTCCAAATCCCTGTGCTAATTTTTCAGCACCTGAATTTTTTTCTTTAATGTTGGATTCCCAACATGGTAGACAAGAACTACGATATGTTTTCATCAGCCCCTTCCCCACTACCATTTTCGTTTTTTTTTTTAAATTTTTTTTAAAAAGAGCATTCCAGGGCTGGAAAGATGGCTTAGTGATTAAGAACATTGGCTGTTCTTCTAGAGGTCCTGAGTTCAATTCCCAGAACCCATATAGTGGCTCACAACTGTCTGTTACTGTAGCCTTTAAGATCTGGTATTATCTTCTGGTGTGCAAATGTCTATGCAGACAAAACATCCATGTGCATAAATAAATAAATCTTTTTAAAGAAAGCATTCTATGGACCTTTAAAAACTGGAAATTTGTCTCTGAGGTTTGGAAAATTTATTATTTCTTGTCCTTTAGGTAAAAAGAATTTTAATGTTGATTGCATCTCAATTTTGATACTCCAGATTGTACAGAATACTTTATGTGTCGAGTTTCTGAGCCCTACCTTCATTCTTTCCTGTAGCATTGTGGAATCATAGTACTCTATGTAGTTCAGCTGTGAATATTCACAGTTGTAAAATACATATCAAAGTGTATGTGTATAACTTTCTCCCCTAGAGTCCATTTTTTGCCCAAGAAATTTTTATGCAGCCAAAGTATATAGGTGTAATACAAATAGGAAGGCATTTTCTGATAATCACAAAGAAATTATTCATTTTTTTCAAAAGATTTATTTATTTATTTTATGTATATGAGTACACCATAGCTGTGTTCAGATGCACCAGAAGAGGGCATCAGATCCCATTAGGTTGTGGGCCACCTTGTTGTTTAGAATTGAACTCAGGACCTCTGGAAGAGCAGTCAGTGCTTTTAACTGCTGAGCCATCTCTTCAGCCCCCAGAAATTATTTTAAAGCAATTCTTTGATATAAATGTACTTTTACCATTTATTAAAGACTAAAGCAAATTTGTATGAGTTGGTTGTGTGTTTATTTTTATATGAAGTATTAAATCTTGGCTGAATGTTGTAAGGTGTAGAACATCTTCAGCATTTTTCAGAGTTGATTGATATTTTGATATTATAATTAATAGTGCTCAGACTATTACTCATGTAAATACCTAGTACAAAATGGAAGCATTATGCTGACAGTTTTTTTCAGAAGTGTTTGGAAATTATGTTGTGATCCTACCAAGCCAAAATTCAAGAATTTTTCTTTTTAACTTAGATAGCAAATTTATAAATCAAGCCTTCTAATACAGTGCAATCTGAATATAGATTGTCTTAATATCTGCTGAGGATGAACTATAGGAAAATATTACAAGTCTTTGTTTTCTAAAATTAATCATTATGTTTTCTGTAAAGGCAGATTTTATATGTTTAGTAAAAACACTGCAGTTGGTACTGGAGAGATGGCAAAGATGTTAAGAGCACTTGCTATTTGTCCTAGTTAGGGTTAATATTGCAGTGATGAAGCACCATGACCAAAAGGAAGAAAGGGTTTATTTAGTTTACATGTCCATATCACAATACATTGAAGGAAGGACACGAACTCATGCATGGCTGGAACCTTGAAACAGGATCTGATGATGCAGAGGTCTTGGAGGGGTGCTGCTTACTGGCTTGCTCCTCATGGCTTGCTCAGACTGCTTTCTTATAGAACCCAGGACCAACAGCCTAGGGGTGACCCCTACCCACAATGGGATGGGCCCTCCCATATCAATCACTAATTAAGAAAATGCCCTACATACAGGCTTGCTTATTGCTGATGAATTTGAGCAGATTTTTGATCCATTTAGTTTTGTTTTTAATCCTGCCTTTTGTTTTGGCTGTTCCTTGTTGGCCTTCTGATTTGCTGAAGTTCCTTGTGGATATGAGGTTTGTTGTTGAAACGTTATTTAGCCTAGACTGGCCTCAAACTAGGGATTGATTTTGCCTTCCCCTGCTCCTCCCAGTGAATGGGATTGCAGGCATACAGCACCATTCAGAGATGAGCACATTGTATTTTAATGGTCTGTTGATTTTAAACTTGAAAAAGATGTATGTCATCTTTCTGTTAATTTTTTTCTTGGTATTTCATTGAGTGGCTATTCTCAACTTGGTAAATTGGTTCTATTCCACCCTTCGCCCCTATCAGCTACTTGGGATTAAATTAAAGACCTTGAATGCCCGACGAAGCACTAACTCCTCGGCATGCATGCATTTATTTATTTATTTAGTAGTCAGGGTCTTGCTAAGTTGCCCAGGATGGTTTTAAATTTTCTGTAGCCTTGATGGGCTTTGAACTTGGGTGATCTTCTTGTACCACCTAGACTGGCTGGTAATCACTTTGTCCATAATATTTTAATTTTGTCTTTTTATAATCTTTTTACTTGAATGTTAATTAATTTTTTTATTGTCTTTGCTATTTTTTCTCCTTCCTTTTTTTTCTTAAAGATTAAAAACAATAATTTGTGTATATGTGTGAGTGAGCACCTCTGTGTGTGAATGCCCTCAGAGGTCAGAAGAGGAGCTGGAGTTAGAAGTTGTGAACTGTCTGACATGAGTGCTGGGAACCAACGTCAGGCCCTCTGTAAGAGTAGCAAGTGCTCTTAACCCTGAGCAAATTCTCCGTCCGTTTTTGAGAATATTTGTTAGAGTTTGTGTGTGCGCTAGCGTTGAGCTAGTGTTTTCTTTGGTTCCCTTATTTCTCCTACGTCTCCATTCTTGTGTTTTCTCTACTGAGACATCCCATCAGTTCACTTTAGAGTGTAGTGCCAAAACCAAATTCGAAGCTTTGGTTGTTGGCTTGTTGATTCAGCTTGCACTGAAGCATCAGACTTTCTAGTTTAGTTTCTTTACTCTCAGCATCTGAAGGGGTTAGGAGGGTTGCTTGACTGTCTTCAGAAAACTGGTGAAACAATCTAGCTATTTCATTGACTTTCATCTGGAAGCCTAGTTTTTAGCTTCTATGTCTTCAGAGGTACCTGGAAGATCTTGTGAAGCTTCCTGATTGGTGGGTAGTATTAATCATCTTGTTTGTTCTGCATTTGTAGGTGTTCAGCTTCATAGTTCTCTACTTGGCTAATAAAACCATTTGGGGGAGCAGAGGATTGAAAAACTTCAAATACACTCAGTATTATTAGGAACCTACAACTCATTAGAAGTCTATATATACCTCATGCTTCTTAGGGTTTATATGTAACTCAAATCTTTCTGATTTTGTAGTAATGCTTTCTTGTAGTTTTAGTTTTCCATGTTAAAGTCACATGTTTTCTAATAAGATGGTATGTCGTTTCTTATAATGTAATTAAGAGTGTTTACATTTGGAGGCTAGAGAGATGGCTCAGCAGTTAAAAGCACTGGCTGTTCTTGCAGAGCATGAGGATTCAATTCCCAGCACCTACATGATGGCTCACAACTGTCCTTAACTGCAGTCCCAGGGGATTCAGTGCCCTCTTTTCTCTGAGCACCAAGCAGACACATGATGTACAGACACATGATATACAGACATATATGCAGATAAAACATCAATATGCATTTTAAAAAATATATTTCATGGCATCCTATTATTGGTATTTTAGCTATTAAGTGTTTAGCCCATTTAGGATCTGTTTCAGGTTTACAGGAGGGATAGGCTGACTTAGCATGCTGGGAATATATAGTGTTTGAATATAATAAAAATACCATCTTTAGTCAGTGAGTGAGTTTTGGATATAGATTGGCAGAGAGTAGAGTTGCTTTTAAATGAATTGAGGCAAAAGCATCTTCTATAACAAATTCAGAGTTGATCAAAGCAATGGCAAAGGCATCATAGGTATGTTTTTTGTTTGTTTCCTGAGACAGAGTTTCTCTGTATAGACCAGGCTGTACTGGAACTTACTCTGTAGACCAGGCTGGCCAGAGATCTGCCTGCCTCAGCCTCTTGAGTGCTGGGATTAAAGGTGTGTGCCACTAGACTTGGCTTAATGTTTTTTAAATGTACACATTGTACCGTCTTTATTACTGTTCACAAGCAAGTTCTAACTTTTTTGTCTTTAGGATTTTTAAGGGATTTCTCCTCAGCTAAAGCCAACTTTTTTCTTTAGGAAAAACAATGACTAAGTAGTTAATTTTTGTGAAAATATTTTTAGATTTTAGAAATTTAATTGGAAAAATTTTGCTTTGGAACAGGCTCTTTTATGTAGCACAGACTGATATTGAACTTGCTATGCAGCTGAGGGTGACCTTGAAATCTTGATCTTATTGCCTCCTCCCAAGTTCTGGGATCACAAGCTTATGCTACTATGTCTGATCTTTTGGGGCGGGACTTGAGTATCTTTATCTGTCTGTTTGTATACAAATGTAGATGCCTGCAGTGGTGGCCAGGGGTGTCAGATACCCTGGAGCTGGAGTTACAGGTGGTTATAATTCATCTGACAAGATCTGACATCCTCTGTAAGAGTTGTATGCACTCTTAACCACTGAGTCATTTCCCTAGGGCCCCCCCAAAAGACAATGTCTTACCAGGCCTATAGTAAAGAGGTGTGTGTGTGTGTGTGTGTGTGTGTGTGTGTGAGAGAGAGAGAGAGAGAGAGAGAGAGAGAGAGAGAGAGGGGTAAATGAAAGGATAACTGAGAAATTCATAAGAGTGAGGATACTTCGTTACTAGACTTCAGTAGTAGATCAGTGAGGAAACAAACTATAAATCAAGTGCAGTATTCCTCCCTTGCCTTTTGTGGAAACATTCATTCTCTTTCCTTCAATGGGTATTTGAAACTGAGTAATACTGAACCCGTACATAGAAGCATTGCAGTATTCCAACAGTTGATGCGATGACCGAAGTGTTTAGTTATTAACAAGTAGGTAGTGGATAGAGCATGAGGATACTGGACAAAGCAGTGAGTTACTCACCAAACAATATGGAGTGAGATGGTGTGAGGTTTCAATGACAGTGAGAACAATGAGCACTGTAAAACTTACGGAGTACTTATTTCTGGAAGTTTCTAGGTTTAGATTGTAGTTTATTATGGTGTCTGGAACGTGGGAAAGCAAAATCAGGAAAGGGGAGGGTTACTGTGTATAAAACTGAAGCACAGTTGGGGACATTACTAGCTAGCTACCTTTACAATAAAAGGATTATTAAAATATGATCAATAGTTGTATCACAATAAAGGCTTAGATGAAAGCACAAAAGGTGTGGAACTGTAGAACAAGCTGCTCACAGAGAAAAGCTTAGGCCTGCTGCTTTCACTCCTAATTCTACCAGACATCTGAAGACTCAGTACTAAAGTTTTACAAAGCCTTTTATTTTATAAAGACCATATTAAACTCTTATACCAAAGCCAGATAAGATATTTACAAGAAAAGTACAGGCCAATATCATAACTTGAACACAGTTCTCAACAGAGGACAAATGGAATCCAACAGTGAAAAAGATGAGCACATCATAGTCAAGTGGGATTTTCTTTCCTAGAGATTCAAGATTGGTTTAAAGTCTAAAACATGTTAATGTAATATTAGTAAAATAAAAACAAAATATACATCTCAGTAGTAGACATAGAAAAAGCACTTGGCAAAAATCCAAATTCCTTCAGCAGTAGAAACACTCTGAAAGGAGCTTCTCAGCACAATAGAGCACACCCATGGACAGCAGTTGGTTTAGTGGTTAAGAGCACTTCCTGGGCTGGAGAGATGACTCAGTATTAAAGGCTAAACTCACACTAAAAACATAGGAGCAATTCTGCACTTTGAGAGGACCTTAGTTTAGTTCCTGGTACTCAAAACCACTGTAACTCTAACTCTTGGGGTTTTGCCCTTGTCTGGCCTTTGTGGGCACCCAAGTACCATAAGATACATTCACACAAACACAATAACACACATAAGTTTAAAAAAAAAAAAAAAACTTTAAAGAAATACTTTGTGGGGTAATGTCATGCTTAATGGCTTTCTTCCTTGAGTGTGTGTTTCCTATTTATGTTCAGCTTTGTGTTGACAGCTTTAACCAGAAAAGTTAAGACATAACGGTATCAAGATTAGTAAGTATATAAGTAAAGTGAGCTCTGCAGGAAATGATCTTGTATGTCCACTGAAACACTGTTAACACTAATAGTGCAGCAATATTGGAAGATATTTTAGATACATATTATTAATATGTAAGAATCATTTGAAAATGGGTGTGATGGTCCATGCCTAGAATTCCAGTCCTTAGGAGGTGGAGTTTAAGGCCAACTTGGGCTACCTCAAGTACTGTCTCAAAAACAGACTAGCAAACAGACAATCCAACCAAACAAAACCCCAGAAGAATAAGTTATATTTCTATGCATATGTGATGGGTAACCTAAAATAAAATTAAAATTTGGTTCACTAGGACAAAAAAATGAAAAATACCTAGGAATATGCTTAGCAAAAGAAATTAAAATTTATATTCAGAATGGTGTTTAAATATTATATAGGGAGCTGGAGAGATGGCTCAGCAGTTCAGAGCACTTGTTGTTCTTGCTGAAGACCTGGGTTTGCTTCCCAGCACTTACATAATGGCTCACAATTGTCTGTAACTTGGGTTCCAGGGCATCCAACCCCCTCTTCTGGTGTCCCAAGAAGCACCAGGCATGTACATGGTGCACATACATACAAATAGGTACATACACACACATTGAAATAAAGATTAAAAAAATTACCATTAGAAAAATCAAAACTATAAATAGAAAATTAGCTTGCTTAATAAACTGGAATGTTTAGCTTGCTGTGGTGGCAATACTCTCCAAGTTGATCTGTGTATTATTACAGTTCTGTTAGACTCTGAGCTGATGTGTAGAACTTGACAGACTTGTTCTGAAAATTGAGAAAAAGAGAACAGAAGGAGGAATGTGTATGCTTCCTTGTTCTAAGACTTAACATAAGGCCTTGATAATTCAAAGAGCAATTGAATAGAATTGAAAGACATAAAACTAAACTATATGTATATATATGACAAACTGTCACATATATAGTACTGTCAGGCAGCTGTATACTTCACAAGCAACAAATTCATTTCTCATGGTTCTGGGAGGCTAGAAAGTACAAGGCCAAGGTTCTGGCACATTTAATCTTTGGCAAGAGGTTGTGTCGCGGTTCATCGATGGTTGTCTTTTTACTTGACAGAAGGGACAAGTAAACCCTGTGCATGTCTTTTTGAGATAGAGTTTCTGTAGCCCCGGCTTTCCTGAGACTCAATATGTAGACCAGGCTGGCTTCAACTCAGAGATGTCTATGCTTCTTGACTGCCATGCACAACTGGTCATGTGTTTTATAGAGGAATTAATCTCATTTCTGAGGGGTCTGCCATCATGACATAATCATACTGGACTTACCTTATACCGGGACTTAGGATTTCTTATACAAATTTTGGGCAGTCACAAGCATGTGTTCTATAGCAAGTGCCAACCAAGATCACTGAAAGATCACCAAATACCATATGGACAATTGTATAGGCATGCAAAAGAATGAAGTTCAACTTTGACTGCATATCATATGTAAACATTAACTTGAAATGGACCACTGTAAGAAAAAACCCGTATAAAACTCTTAGGAACATAAGGCTAAGAATTTCTACATATGACACCAAAGGCATGAATAAGAAAAATAAATTAGAGCTTTCATTAAAATGAATATTTAAAAATTTATATTATGTATATTCATGTATGTGTGTGTAACCATGTGGGTGCTTGGTGCCCTTGGAAGTCAGAAGAGGGATTCAGATAGACTGGAGCTGGTGCTGTGAACACGAGTCACCATGTGGGTGCTGGGAACCAAACCCAGGTCCTTTGCAAGAGTGGCAGCTGCTCTTAACCAATGAACCACCTCTCTATCCTAAAATTAAGATTTTAAGAGTTTTATCTATAATGTATAAAAAAAAAGACAAAACCTCTTACAACTCAGTAATGAAAAGACAAGAAACCCAATTTAAAAATAAAGGATCTGAGAGATGCATACTTAGATAATAATTGTGAAAAGCTGTTGTACTTCATTAGTCATCAGAAGATTACAAATCACAACCATGAGATACCACTTTATACGTATTAGGGTGATTAAATTAAGGACATTTTATTAGCTAGGATGTAGAAAATTGCAACTCACATGAAGTGATGGCATATAAAATGATAAGGCCACCTCAAAAAGCAGTTGGCAGTTTTTCAAGGAATTAAAACATAGAATTACTGTGACCCACAAGACTACTCATAACTATATATGCACAAGAAGTGAAAATACATCTGCACAAAACATTCTTTGTAAATGTTTGTTTATAGAAATGTAATTCATAATAGCTAAAGGGTAGAAATAACCCAAATGCCCCTTAGCTGATGAGAGATAAATATAATTGTTATAGACATATAGTTAGCCATAGAAAAGAGTATAATATTGATAATTTCCTACAGTGAAAATCAGTCTTAAAAGCATTAGGCTAAATAAAGCCTGTCAACAAGATTGCCTATCACATGATTCTGTTTATATGAAATGTCTAAAATAAATATGATAGTTAAATGAAACATGTTTCTTTCTAAGGTGATAAAAATACTCAAGTTCAATCTGGTGGTGGTTGTACATCCTCATTAATACAGTAAGAACTGTTGAGTTAGATATTTGAATAAAGCTATTAGAAATAAAGCGGGGCTGTGGGATAAGATGCTTGCCACTAAGCCTGGCAACTCAAGTTCCATCTGCTAGGCTAACTGACCTCCGTACAGTGTGCTGGTCTCCTTCCTCCCAATAAACAAATGAAATAAAATTTGGAAATAATCTTTTTGGTGAGTGTGTGTGTGTATAATATATATATGTATGTATGTTAGAGGCTGAGCTCATTGAATAATAAAACTCTTATTTTTCTCTGTTTTCTCTCTTTGCTTCTAGAAATCATGTCCACGCCAGGAAAAGAGAACTTTCGCCTGAAAAGTTACAAGAACAAATCTCTGAATCCTGATGAGATGCGCAGGAGGAGGGAGGAAGAAGGATTGCAGTTACGGAAGCAGAAGAGAGAAGAACAGGTAAGCCTGTGATGCTCCATTCTCAACTGTCAGTCACCTCTAAAAGGGCAGTGTGCTTCTGATTTGCATGTGTTCCTGAAGTCTTGTGACAAAGCATTGCCTCTCGTTATAAAGGTTTGAGAAGTTTGAAGATGACAAAATTTGAGGGTTTGTGAACCTCATAAACCCATACCTTAAACTCAGTGACTGTCATCAGTGGGCTGTGGCTGCTTCATGTAGTTCTAATGCCTAATGTTTTGAAGTAAAATTTCATGGAATACGCCTTTTCTCAGTGTATTTTATCCAAAAGGACATTTTGGATAATGCTTTTAGAATAATAGTAACAGAGTTATTGTTATTGTTAAGATTACATTTGTTTAATGTGTGTGCATGGTGCTTGTGTGGCAGTGGACAGCTTGTGGGAGTTGATTCTCTGTCTGCCCTGTGGGTCCCAGGGTGATAGTAAGTGCCATTGAGCCTTCTCATGGGCGCCTTTCATTATTACTGTTTTTTAAATATGGAAGATAGAGGACTTAGTCTCACTTGTAAAATGCTCAGGACAAAGCTGATGTGGTAGCTCACACCTGTAGTTTGAAGTGCTTGGGAAGCTGAGACAAGAACATTGTTGCTAGTTTGAGGGCAGCTTAGGTTACAGACTGTCTCAAAACAAACAACACTTGGGATAGCAATTGGTTCAGTAGGTAAAGATATTTTTTCTTGGCAGCCTTATGTCAATGTCAAAAAGTTTTTTACCTTACTGATTCTTATTTTTTTGTGATAGCTTATTCATGTTTCAGTTCTGTTATAACATTTCCATAACTTTTTAAAAATTTATTTAACTGTTAAAAGCAGAAGCTCAACATCCATAGTATATAAATTGAAAAATATGACCATACTTTTGACTAAAAGTGTAAGACTCTGGGGAGCCTTAACTTACTGGGGACCCCCTGAGTGAACACCATGGAGTTGGGGATCAATACAAAATGCAAGAGGAACTTATTGTTCCAGCATGCTGGGGTCGCCCTGCACACCAAGGAGGGAGAGAACAACCATGTGCAGCCCGTTCAGTGAGCTTTTATACAGTTTTTAGAGCAGCAGCCATTAGGCACAATGAGATTGGCAGAACAGTGTGACTTTTAAACTGATTGGTCTTTAGGGAATGAGGTAGTAGGAGCTTAATCAGCCCCTCCCTTTCAGCCTGCATGCTCTCTAACCTGTTTCTTCCAGGAGGGGAGGGGTGCCCATGTGCTCAGGGCCCTGGTGGAATTTTCCAAAGTTCCTGAGTTGACCTCTTAAAAGTATTTGTGGTTATAGTTGGAAATTTACCATATTTATTGTATAAAAATCTGAAATTGTGTTAGAGCTTTAATTTTCTGGAATATTGCTCTATTTAAAATCTTAGCTTTGAGGGCTGGAGAGGTGGCTCAGCGGCTAAAGGTCACTGGTTGCTCTTCCAGAGGTCCTGAGTTCAATTCCAAGCTACCACATGGTGGCTCATAACCATCCATAATGGGATCTGATGCCCTCTTCTGGCATGCAGATGTAGATGCAGATAGAATACTCATAGACATAAAAATGAATAAATCTTAAAAAAAAAATCTTAAGTTTGAGCCAAGTATGGTGGTATTCCTTTAATCTCAGCACTTGGGAAGCAGGGGAGGTGGGTATTTTTAAGTTGGTGGCCAGCTTGGTCTTCAGAGGGAGTTCTAGGTCAGCCAGAGACCCCTCCCCCCAAGAAATCTTAACTTTGTCACTTCATAAATTCTTTTTTTGTATGGATAAACTGGTAAAACTAATTAGTACTTCAAGCTTGGTTTGTAAGATAGTAAAGATCAGGAAAACGGGAATTTATTTGATACTATTGATCCCCCAGAGCTGTTTTGTCATTTATCTAGAAAAATTACTGGCTTGTGCTAGCAGTTAGGTCTGAGTGAAGTGTGGCAAGCATTTGGTACTGCCAAGAACAAAGTGTTAGTGCATCTATTAGTGCCATTTTTCTAGTAGAATAGAAATTAATATTTGCTGTGTAGAGTGTATAAATGACCTCTGTCTAGTTCTCAGACAGTTGAAACTAAACATTTTCCTGTACAGAAAGAACCTATTTTATGTTCACTGAATTACAGATTTTTGCTCACTTGATGTGATTCGGTCATAGGATATTGCTATAAAGTTCATTAAAAAAAAAAAAGTGATGCAGAATGAAGGCTTCTTTGACACTTTTAGTTACGAAAAATATCCTTTGGAATAGCAGGTTATTAAAAACTGGACTAATTGGTGTTTCCCATCAGTTGGCTTGTCTGATGAGTTCAGGTAACCTGTTCTGTATGTAGTCATACATACATACAGATCATGATTGTTGGGGCAGTTACATTTTCTTTTTACAATCCTACTTTGTGAGTGATTGGCATACGTAATAGGGGAAGCCAGGTGGTATTAAAATACTTAAAATTAACAGGCAGTTTCCAAGGTAAGGTGATCTTAACTCATGTGGACATTAAATTTCTGAGTAATTTGTACATATTGGTGAGTTTAAAATGTCTGCTGTTGTTCCACTGAGGCAGGTAAAGGCAGGCAGCACCCTTTCCGTTCGTTTCTACCAGTACAGTTGTGTTCCTGTGTGTACGCAGTATCCCTCATGGAATCGAGTAGCTACATTTTCTTTTATGTACTTTGTTTCTGGAGTTTTCATTCTTTTTTCTTTTTCAAGAATTTTTTTAAAGATTTATTTATTTTATGTATATGAGTACACTGTCTTCAGACACACCAGAAGAGGGCATCGGATCCCATTACAGATGGTTGTGAGCCACCATGTGGTTGCTGGGAATTTAACTCAGGACCTCTGGAAAGATTCATTTATTTATATGGTATGTGTATGAGGATTTTTTCTTCGTGTATGTATGTGCACTATGTGCATGTAGTGCCCATGGAGGCCAGAAGAGGGCGTCAGATCCGGGAACTGTGAGCTGCCATGTGGGAGCTATAAACTTGGGATAGCTGGTCCTCTGCAAGAACAACAAATGCTCTTAACCACTGAGCCATTGCTCCATCCCTTTAAAAATATTTTATTTCTGCATTTTATGTAGTATTTTGTCTCCATGTATGTCTGTGTACTCTGTACATGCCTGGTACCTGTGGAAGACAGTGTAGGGTCAGTTAGATCCCCTGGAACTAGAATTAGAGATGGTTGTGAACCACTAGGTGCTCAAAATTGAACCCAGGTTCTTTGGAAGAGTAGCAGTGTTCTTAACCATTGAGGTGATCTCGCCAGCAAACCTCCCTGCCTCACATGGTTTGTTTTTTTTAAACTTTTTTAGCTTTCTTTAAATTTCTAACATTTAGTCATTTCCTCCTATAGCTAGGTTATTCGTGTTTGTTTATGAGACAGGGTCTCAATATTTAGCTTTGGCTGTCCTGCAGCTTGCTGTGTAGACCAGGCTGGCCTCTACCTCCCAAATACTGGGACTAAAGGCGTACGTTATTATATCCTGTTAATTTTTAATTTTAGCTTTTGCTTTTTAGTTTAACTTTGTATTTGTGAACTTTTTGGATAAATTTTCAGCTTTAGTATTTTGGGGGGGGGCGAAAGGGGGTCCTTCCCCAGTATAATTTTTTTTTCTTAGATCAGTTAATATTGCGTATCCTATGGACTTGCTGTGTAGCTATTGTACTGAGACTTCTTTACTGGGAATTTCGTACATTTTTCTTATAATGATCCTTTCTCCTTATCTTATGTATTTTCTAGAGCAGTGGTTCTCAACTATCTTTTTTTTTTTTAATATTTATTTTATTTATAAAGTACATTGTAGTTGTCTTCAGACACACCAGAAGAGAGTGTCAGATCCCATTACAGGTGGTTGTGAGCCACCATGTGGTTGCTGGGAATTGAACTCAGGTCATATAGAAGAGCAGTCAGTGTTCTTAACTGCTGAGCCATCTCTCCAGCCCGGTTCTCAACTATCTTAATGCTGCCACCCTTTAATACAGTTCCTCATGCCGTGGTGACCCCTAATCATATAATTATTTTGTTGTTACTTCATAGCTGCAATTTTGCTACTGTTGTGAATCATAATGTAAATATTTGTCATTTCCTGATGGACTTGGGTAACCCAAGGGTCATTTGACCCCCAAAGGGGTCGAGACTCACAGGTGCGAATCACTTTTCTAGAAACATTAACTCCCTTCTTTTGTTGAAGTTAGTCGTTTAGTAGATTTTTGAGTAAGGGGCATTTAGAAACTGGGGTCTTGCCTGGTAGCTCTGACCAGCAGTAGTCACTGGGTAGACTTCTGTCTTTGAACTCCTGTCAGTCTTTTTGCCTCACCCCGCAAGCACAGAGATTCTCTTAGAATGTTGGAACTGTTTTCCTTCAGACTGGTTTCCAAATGCTACTATCAGTTCTTTGTGTATTTTCTTTTCTTTTTAAATATTTTCCCCAATTCTGAAGTCTACAATGATAAATGTTGGTTTTTTTTTTTTAATTTATGCATTGTGGTAGGCTTAATTAAACAATTCACATCCTTGAAGTCAGATGACAAACTTTATAGAATGGTCTTAATTTCTCTTGTCTTATTTTTGACTTATCCTGATGTGCTTAATTTCTGAGTGTTTTATGCGCCTGCATCTTCTTTCCTTTCTTTTAATTTATTTATTTCACCCTCCCTTACCCTTTACCTCCCTCCTTCCCTCTTTCTCTCTTATTTCTTTTTTTGTAAGCCCTGGCTACGTAGCCTGTGTAGCCCTGGCTGGACTAGAATTTTCTACATGGAGCAGTCCTGCCTACCTCTATGTCCTGAATGCTGTGATTAAAGTGTGTGCCACTACACCCACCGCAAGAGGGTTTTATTTCTGAGGTTATAGGCATAGAAAAGCCTCACTGTCACTTTTCTATGTCTTATCATATAAAGGCCACATTATTTTTTTAGTTTGAAAATTTTTATTGACTATACAAGGAAAATTAGTATGTTAATTTTTTGTTGTAAATGACTATACAGCTTTAAATTAGTGAACTGAACCAATGAATATTTTGAAGTGTGGCTAATAGTGAACTCTTGAGTATTTGCTATATCAGGTACCATTCTAAAGCATTTGTGTGTGTGTGTGTGTGTGTGTGTGTGTGTGTGTGTGTGTAGGTAGTCTCCTTGTGTAGCTCTGGCTGGCCAGGTTAGCCTTGAACTTACAAAGATCTACATGCTTCCATCTCCTGAGTGCCCAGCTCCATTCTAAGCATTTTATGAATTACTTGTACGTAGTCCTTTATCCAAAGTTGCATAGGTGGTTGACATCACCTAAACCAGTAATGTTGAAAGTGTGTTCTGTAGAGCTTCAGGTTCTAGTTGTATCTAACACTGCTTTTATCTCCCTGAATTCCTGAACTGTTGAGCTGATTTTCCAGTATGGTGGCCACTTGTTACAATTAATTTGTAGCTAGTTGAAATTGTGATGAGTGGTACAAGCTTAGTAGTGGGTTTTGAAGTCTTAGACAATATAAAGTATTGCCTCAGGAAATGAGTGAGGCTTTAAAAGATACTGTTCATGTAGTCATCCTTTGCTGTCATTGATTCCTAGAGATTGGCAACTCTAGAAACCTCAATATACTATATCGTTGAAGGTTGTTAAGATGAAGTATTGAGTCATTCTAATGGCGTCTTTGTCGGTTTTTCCTGAAGAACTGTTAAGACTGCCTTGTGCCTGTTTCTTACCAAGTGTTGAGGGAAGTGGCCTCAACATGCCAAAAGTTGTTTTCATCCATGTGGGTTGTTGTTGTTGTTGTCGTCCTCATCATCATTGTTGTCATCACATTTATGTCATGCAGTATCAGGCTTCTCTTGGTTAAGTTTTATGCTATTGAGTACTGGCATAGATAGTGTGGTAGTTAATTGATTCAGTTGTAAGATTGTAGAGAAAGAAGTCTGAAGTCTTCCTTACCAGTAAACACTAAAGGCAGCACAGAGCTTTTGAACTAAAACAGTGTTGAATTCACTTGTGTTAAAATTATATGACTAATGTTCTTTTACTTTTCAGTTATTCAAGAGAAGAAATGTTGCTACAGCAGAGGAAGAAACAGAAGAAGAAGTTATGTCCGATGGTGGCTTTCATGAGGCCCAGATAAATAACATGGAGATGGCACCAGTAAGTATGATGATAAAAAGAACTCTTTGGTGGTATTGTGATGAAGGTAAGAGATATTGTGGTTTGTTTGTTTTTTAGGTTTACTAGAAAGGTTAAGTTAATTGGGCATGGTGATGTCTGTCTGTAATCCCAGTACTAGGGAATCTGAGGAAGGAGGATAGTTTCAGGCCCTCATTGGCTTGTTTCAAAAACAACTATAAAATACATGTGTTGAAACATCTCATTGTACTTCATAATGTATACAGTGAAGGGTGTATGCTGTACAGAAAGTACATCATAGGAAGTACAGAAAGGCAAGGTGGCTCAGTGACAAAGGACACTTTCCATCACATCTGAGTTCAGTCTCTGACTCATAAGGTGGAGGGCAAGAATTGACTCCCTCTTGTCCTGACCACCACATGCACCTATGGCATGTGCACCCTCCCCAAAGTTGTGATAATAGAACCAACATGCATTTGGAAAACTGGATTCTGTATCTGAAGTATTAGATAGTTTTGTTGTAACTTTTTTGGGCGTTCCACAAAAGATACAGAAATTATACTGAAATAGATCAGATCTGCTGAGTTTCTATGCATTATAATTAAATAATTTTAATTGTATAAAGTATGCTATGAATTTATGAAAATGTCATTAAATCCCTTTATAATGAGCAATTAGTATATTTGTTTTCTTTCATTTTCCTGTTTTCTTATTTCTGTGGTTTTTTGTTTTTGTTTTTTTTTTTTTTTTTTTTTTGAGATAGGGTTTCTCTTTGTAGTTCTGACTGTCCTAGAACTCACTCTGTTGACCAGGCTGTGCTGGAACTCACAGATCTATCTGCCTCTGCCTCCCAAGTGCTAGGATTAAAGGCCTGCACCACCATTGCATGGCAAGTCTATATATTTTAAAGATATATTTATTATTTTGTGTGTATGAGTGTTTTTCTTGCATGTATGCTAATGTGTGTGTGCCTAATACCTCTGGAGGATGGAAGAAGATGCTGAATTCCTTGGATTTAGAGTTATAGGTAGTTGTGAGCTGCCATGTTGGTGCTAAGAATTGAACCCAAATACTCTGCAAGAAGAGCAACTGCCCTTAACCACTGAACCATCTCTTCAGCCCCTTATTTTGAACTCCATTTTACCCCAAACATAGAAATTATGGCCAACATTTTAATCAGTTTGTTATAAATCTTTCTCAGGCCTTTAGAAGATCTGTCTGGTGCACACCTTTAATCCCAGCACTCTGGAGGGACAGGCAGGCAGATCTCTTGAGTTCAAGGCAAGCTAGGTCTACAGAGCGAGTTCAAGGCCAACCAGAACACAGAAAAACAGACACCCAGACAGGCAGTCTGTCTTTCCAGCTACTAAAGGGGACACTAAGTGAGCGTAGTCGTGTTGTTTTTAAAAGACGTCTCTCTGTGGGACACAGATACTTGTACCCAAGGCCAGAGGTGAGCACCAGATTCTCTGGAGTGGGGGTTACAGGTACTTGTGAGTGTCCAGTGTGAGTTCTAGGACTAGAACTTGGTCTTTCTGCAACAGCAGCATTTACTCTTCTTAGCCACCTCTTCAGAATGTAGTGTTCTAGATGTGTTAGGGTTTATTGGAGAAAGAACCATGGAGAGGGGCTGGGAAAGGGAGGGAGGGAGGAAGGGAGGGAGGGAGAGAGCGGTTTTTATGATGGGGACTGGCAACCAAGTAGTTTGGAGGGCAAGTCAGCAGGCTGGAAACTCAAGAAGTATTGTTGTAGTCTGAGACTGAATTCTCTCCCTTCCTGGAAACTTCAATCTAAAAGGCCTATAGCTAATTAAGTTCATCCTACGTTAGGAAAAGCAATCATAATCTGTTCCTTTCGGATGTCCTGATTTAAATGTTAATCACATCTATACTTTCAGAGTAACATTTAGACTAATATTTGTCTAGATGACGTGGTTGACACATAAAATTAGCTATCAGAGTCTACTCCTTATTTATTAGGCATACATACACTTTTTAAACCATATGGAGCTTCAAATAAATAGAAGGAAGTCATGCTTTCATCTAAAATGGTACAGCCTTTATGTAACCAGCCTTCTCTCTTAGAAGAAAACGTCTTTGTGTAATGTTCACCCTTCTTGATGTAACTTAAATACCGTGATACAAATCTGACAGTGAAGGTATATAGAAAAGAAGAAAAAGATAGCTGTTTACTGTATATAACACTATTATGTACCCATAGGCTTACATATTTTGCATACATGAAGACATATGTAGTAGTTCTTTAAACACTAATCAAGAATCAGACTCAATTTTTGAATTTGGCAGTGGTTAGAATCTGTGATTTCTGCAAGATCACTACCACCTCCTTTACTAAATGTTAGTTGAACATTTCTTGCCTGACAGCCATCAGTATAGAATATAGAAAAAGACTCAATGCTGCCCCATTAATATGTACAGTTTTATGTCTCTATGTATCTGGTGGAAAAAATAAACACAAAAGACAGAGTTATTGGGTATCAAGATTATACTAATCTGGAAGCTCAAATATTAACAAATAACTAGGAAAACTACCTAGTGATAGGAGTTTGGTATGTGATTAAATAGGCTGGGGCTATGGGATGTCTCAGGTAGCAGAGTGCTTTCCTATAAAGCCTTGGGTTCAATACCCCATCCCACATAAATTGGGTCTGGTGGCCATGCCTATAAGTTCAGTGCTAAGGAATTGGTGGCACGATAAGAAGTTCAAGGTTACCCTTGGCTATATAGAGAGTTTGAGGCCAGCCTGAGATGTATGATATCTGGTCTCATAAATAAAAAAGAATAGAATAGAAATGACTGATGTAACATATGTGGAACAGTTGCTTTAGATTTTAGAGGTCATGAAAAAGAACTTTAAATTGTTGTATTTTATGCATGTGAGTGTTTTGTCTATTATACCACTTGGGTTCCTGGTACCCAGGGAGCCCAGAAGAGGAATGGCAGTCCCCCCAGAACTGGAGGTGGTTGTGAGCTTACCTCATGGGTGCTGGGACTTGAATCTGAGTCCTTAGGAAGAACAGCCAGTTCTCTTAACTGCTGAGCCATCTCTCTAATTCAGCCTTTAATTTTTTTTTTTTTTTTTGAGACAGGGTTTCTCTGTGTAGCCCTGGCTGTCTTGGAACTCACTCTGTAGACCAGGCTGGCCTCGAACTCAGAGATCCACCTGCCTCTGCTTCCCTAACACTGGGACTAAAGGCGTGCGCCACCACTGCCCAGCTATCATGAGGTTCTTAATAATAGAGAGTCTGACCATGCTTTTACGCAGTTTTGGATTTAAGGATTTTTAGGTACTTGTATAACTTTTGAAAATGTGCTATTAATTTGATAGCATTTTATGTTGTTTTTCTTTCCACTGAACTAAGGTTAATATTGTGTTGTATTTGCTCTTTGTCTATGATCCAGGGAGGGGTCATTACCTCTGATATGACTGATATGATATTCTCGAATAGCCCAGAACAGCAGCTTTCTGCAACTCAGAAGTTTAGGAAACTACTTTCAAAAGGTAAGTCTTTAATACATTTCATCTTTTTGTAAACCATTCCTTGTCTGTTATCTCTTTTCTGCAGAGTCTCTCTATGCTTTCTTTTGGAGTTTGTTTTTAAGTAGAAATACTTCCTTTCTTATTGTACCAGAAAGGAACATTACTTTCATTTGGGAATTGTCAAGTAAAATAGTAAGTAATAATAGCTTATACTGATTGAAATTGAAAAGCTCTGCTCTTTATAAAAAAATTACCTAAATGGTAATTACTGATTTTTTGGGGGGGTGGGGGGGTGGGGGGTGGAGGGGTGGGGATGGTTTTGGTTTTGTTTTGTTTTGTTTTTTCCGAAACAGGGTTTCTCTGTGTAGCCCTGGCTGTCCTGGAACTCACTCTGTAGACCAGGCTGGCCTTGAACTCAGAAATCCACCTGCCTGCCTCCCGAGTGCTGGGATTAAAGGTAATTACAGATTTTAATGTTAGCATTTTACTACTGAAAGCTAAGTATAGATTTATTATGGAATAGGATAAATCTTTTTTGTGTAATTAGAATGAATTATATAGTACTTGTTACTCTGGGCAGGTAAAAATAATTCTGAGCAGTATTAAAATGTTGATAATAAATAGTGAACTATACTATTAATTATGGTTGTTTAAAATCATGTTATTAAAAGTATTTATATTTTGAGATGATAACTACAGTAAAAAATTGACCATCATAATTTAACATACATATAATAAGTGGTTATTTAGGGCTAGAGAAGCGGCTTGACGGTTAAGAGCACTTGCTGCTCTTCTAAAGGACCTGGGTTCAATTCTCAGCACCCACATGGCAGCTCACAACTATCTGTAGCTCCTGTTCCAGGCAAAACACCAATGCACATAAGTAAATGAGTAAATAAATAAATAAATCTTAATAAACAAAACAAAAGTTGTATTTAGTATGACAGTTTGGTAAAATTCTGTATCATGTCCATTTTTTAGCAAGTCTTTTTCATCTAAAGGCATTTTATGATTATGCCTTCCTACATGTACTCTAGTTTGCCAGCTTCCTTCTTAAAAATGTAATAACTAGAATGTTTACTCTAGATGTGTTTATCACTGAAATTGATGGCAAGAGATTTGCTTTCTTCTCCTGAGAAGACTATCCATTTCAGTGTCAGTTTAGAACAGTAGTGGTTATGGCATAGTTATGTATCTGACTTTTTAGCAAAGGAACTTTTCTTGAACTGTAGTTTTGAATGATTTAGGTTTTTTTTTTTATGTTGTTTTGTAAAAGCTTCTTGGTCAAAAGCAACTCAGTGACAAAGGGCTTATTTGATTTAGTTACTTTTTTATTGCTGTACTAAGACTTATAGAAGGAAGAGTTCATTCGGGTCTTACAGATCCAAATGGTTAGCAGCCATGATAATGGAGGGAGAGTTGTGCAGCAGGAGACTAGAGCAGCACTGAGAGCTCCCATCTCAAACCATACAGAAGCAGCAGAGAGCACATGATGTGTTTTAAACTTTACATTTCAAAAGCCTGTCCTCAGTGACATACTGTACTTTCTTCAGCAAGGCCACACTTCCTAAGCCTTTCAAATAGTCATTAGCTCAGGACCAAATGTTCATATGTGCAATATGGGGACTAAGTCACTGCAGCCACAGTCCATTGTAGAAGTAAGTAAAGGGAGGAATTGAAGGCAGACCTGCTTTGCTATTTTGTGCCAAAGAACACAATTCAAAAAAAAAAAAAGGTGTGGCAGATGTGCTATGGGGGTCCTCTTGCTGGCTAAGACAGGCTTGTTATGTTCAGCTTGCTTTCTCATACTGTTCAGGACCACCTTCCTAGAGAATGGTGCTTCGTATAATGTGGGCAGGGTCCTCATACATCAGTTAACAATCAAGATATTCTCCAACAGGTTAATCTGATGTAGGCAATGTTTCAGTTGAAATTCTCTTACCAGATAATTCTAGGTTCTGTCTAATTGACAGTTTAATTAGGACAGTGAACACAACAGAATTTTCAAAAAGCCTTTAGACAGCTACAGTGGCTAGGCCATCAGGCTGAAAAAGGCGCTGGGTCCGAGACTGATGACCTGAGTTTGATTTCGGGAACCCACATGGTATGAACCAACTCTGGTGGGTTCTTCTCTGACCACCACACATATGCCATGCCACATGGGTCTACACAGAGAGACAAACAGAAATAAATGAGTAAATTAAAAATATGTATGAAAAATATGTGGTTGTTAAGATAGTTGTAAAATTCCCTACCACTCCAGGAGATCGAGGCAGGAATCTCAGAATTTAAAGCTGACCTGGTAATGTAGTAAAGCCACATCTTAAAATATAAATAAAAACCATCAGCTGCTGTGGCCCTAGAAGTAAGTTAATTGTAGACTGCTTGCCTACGGTGCACACAAGGCCTGGGCTTTCTCTCCTGTGCTGACAACCAGCCAGCAAAAAGGTGGCTTTTACTTTATTCCTCTTGTTATACAATGCTTTTGTAATTTAGAATGTTAACTAGTATATCTCCAATGTTACCAAGTTTGTTATGTTTGAGTGGTTGAACCAAGCAAAGGACATGCTACCAAAACTCTTTCCTTCCAAACCAACATTAAACTAATTAAATATTTTGTCAAAACAAAAATGTAGAACCATAATGTAGCACACAGGCTGACCTGTAACTTGGCCATGAGGATAATCTAAACTCTAGATCTGTCTCCATTTTTGGAGTGTTGGGATTATCTGTGTGGACCACCACACCTGGTATACCTTATTTTACAATAAGGCTGGCCAAAGATCTCGCTAGGTAGTTCTGTTCTAACTGTATTTTCTGGCATTACTACATATAGATAAAAATCTGAAATTATTGGTCTGATTATCTGATATTTCCTGTCTGTTCACCTAGTAAGTATTTATTAAATACTTACTATTTAACAATGACAACTTATACTCATCATAAATCAAAGTGAGTGATAATGAATTCTTGCTGGCACTTTATTGTTGGGGATAATGTGAAATCCTGTAAGTGCGTTAAGAATGTTGTCATCCAGTCCTTCTAGGCAGATGCTGAAACCTGCTGACAGTACGTGTTGCTGTTGGATAGGAGTAGTTGTCTTCGAATTTTCCCCTGCTTTCTGGGTTTCCTAAAATAGCAAAGTT
Source organism: Rhynchomys soricoides (assembly GCA_019843965.1). Classification (NCBI taxonomy): domain Eukaryota; kingdom Metazoa; phylum Chordata; class Mammalia; order Rodentia; family Muridae; genus Rhynchomys; species Rhynchomys soricoides. The sequence goes on along the minus strand of JADRCH010000065.1, from coordinate 184,560 downwards.
TCTCAACCCGTAGGTCGAAATGACCCTTTCACAGGGATCACATATCAGATAAACTGCGTGTCATATTTGCATTATGAGTCGTAACAGTAGCAAACTTCAGTTATGAAGTAGTAATGAAATAGAACTATGGTTAGGGTTTATCACCTGAAGAACTGTATTAAAGGGTCACAACATTAGAAATGTTGAGAATCACAGTAGTAGTGGCATTAATTTTAAGAATTCTTGAGACCTGGTGATATGTCTCAGTGATAATTATTTGCTTAGCATACAAGATTCAGTGCTGAGGGTGCACACATGAGAGATTTCCCTTGTACTGCAAAAACTAAACAAAGAATTATTCTCTTCCTCTATTCTCAGGATTAAAGCTTATGTTTTTGTAATATCTTTCAAGCCACACTACTTTTAAAGTGACCAAACTCAATTTTAACCTTTGGGGGATAGATTTTAATATGAGAGATGGTCAGGGAATGGAGAGAGGGGTATTATGACTAATTTTGATCTATAAAGTCATTATATTAAGATATCTTATTTTATTTTATGGGGAAACAGAACCGAATCCTCCTATTGATGAAGTCATCAACACACCAGGAGTAGTGGCCAGGTTTGTGGAGTTCCTCAAACGAAAAGAAAATTGTACACTGCAGGTGCGGATATTTTCATTTCTTGTTGTAGAACTCTGTTCTAGAAAACTTTTTGTCTATGAATTACTTATTTTAGTCTATATGAAAGCTTGTTTGTTTAAAGTGGTATTGGTGATAACTACCTTATAAACTGCTTGTATAAGTTTGTTACTATGTAGGTCCTAGTTAATACTCAAAGAATTTGTATCTTACTTGAATTTTAGCAGAAGAAGTCTGCATAACAGGAGCCTATGCAAGCTGTGTCAAGCTTTGAGAGAGAGACTGAGAGAGACAGAGACAAGAGACACACTACTTTTTAGCCTTCTCAAGATGGTTTACATAACATGGACTGGCCCAGAAACTCAGTAGTCAGCCCTGGTCTTAACTTATTCCCCTCCTACACCAAAAGATCCGACAAAGAAACTTTGCCATGAGAACTTTTTGCTTTAAGTTTGATCTTCTAATAATGTACTGTACAGAGTTTACCACCTTAGGACTGAATAATTTTTATAAGGGGCCAGCTGTAAAGCTCACATCACAGTCTCTTGAGTATCTGGAATTCTAAAAATATTACTTAATTCCCGAGTAAAGCTAAACTTCTGTTACTATTTTGATTGTTCAGTAGCTATACATCCATGGTATGTATAGGATTCCTTTAATATCTGAATTACTGACAAATACCTAGAACCCCCAAGTTCTCACCAAAGAAGGCCTCAGACCTTTTAGAGATACTCTGCAGCTATAAAATTTGGTTAAATCACAAGTAGATCACAAGATGGGAGAAATACTTGCCAATAGTCAGGTTAATTCCCTCCTCCTTTGTCTACTCATGGCTGAGGCATTTTATAAATGGCAATCCATGTCCCAGGCTCCTTATTGGCTAGGCCATTGCAGATGACTCTTGAGTCTTAATGCTTTGTCTTTATATTTTCTCTCTTTCTGCTCCATCTTTCTCTTTATTTTACATCTTTATTACAGTGGTGAATTTCTTCTAGAGGAGAAGGAAGAAACCCAGAAAAGGTAGAGTACTTCTCTGTCCTCTAAGTTTTTCTTCTCCAGTTTGACCTTTGCCAATCCCTGTGTTTATTTGAATTAAGATTCTGTTTTGCTTGCTGCCTCCTGGATTATAATTCTGGTCTCCATTTAAGTCCAGAATCACCAGACAGTTGAAAAATTATGTTTACACTGAGAGCAAGGAAAGAGAGATTTTCTCAGAAAAAAAAGGAAATCCAGACAACCAACACTGCAGAGAACAGAGCCTGAGCCCCTAAGCAACCTACCAAGAGAACCATAGGGACCAAAAGAGGAGTTTACTGCAGTTTATCATTTGAAATGGTTTGTGGGAAAAGGGAGGGAGGGAAGATAGCCATTTTGTTAATTATAATAATGTTGCTCCCCAGTCTTTGGGAGTGAATGTAGTTGAACAGTACCAGTTACACTATCAGATTGGCAGTTTTTAGTTTTTATTAGATGATTATAGAGGCCTACTAATACACTAACAAAGTAAGGCAGAATCTTCTAAACGTAAAATGATAAACCTCGAGAAACAAATCTCCATGTTTCTACATTCTCCTGTAATTTATAAGCAGTGTAGTATGTTCATATACAGTTCCCTTTCCTGGCTGATACATATAAAGTCCTGTATCATTTTGTGATTCATAATTGGTTAGAATTTAGGTGAACGTCTTTAAAAGCTTTGATTTGCTTTTATCTAAATTTCTAGATTCCACCCATGTCCAGACTAGTAATTGGGATCAAAGACTGAAAAATGATTCAAGTGGCCACTTCATAAATTTTTGCCTTAACTCTCTAAGACTGAGAAGTAACCAGTCTAGTGTTTGTAGTTGTTTTCTCCAGCTTTCCTTCTGCATGTGAAGCACAGCGTACTATTTTCTCTCTAGTGTTAGTACTGGGTAACACCCATCACCTCTAAAGCAGTATGAGATTGAAGTATGTCAGGGAGACATACTTGCTCTGCTATGGCTTCAAATAAATAGATGTATTCTGGAAAGCTTTGTGGCTTGGGGAGAGCACTAAATGTAAGATATAAGATAGCGTATTTATACCTGCCTGCTTTCTGGAGATGTGAGTAGCGTGTCTTCAGATAAGATTTGCCATTTCTCTTTCAGAAAGAGACTGGTAGTACAAGGCACAAATGAAATTGGATGGTTCAGTAATAAATCCCAGGGCCAAGTTGAGTTTTTTCATCCTATAGCTAACAAACTGAGTTTTAGTAGCTTCACTACTTTTTGTCTACTCAAACCAGATGAGTATCTCAGATATGGAGCTGAACGTACCTCTGTTCGGACATCACTACCCACATACTCTCTTGCCATTCAAACTGGAGATGAATTTGGGTAGAATCTAGGGTTTTGGAATTAAGCAGTTACTTAGCTTAAGAGTATGGTCAAGCTTATTGACTCTCTCTAACCTTTGGAGTGAGACTAGTCTGCTCTCTGAGATGTTCTGTGGGCTCACTTGTTTGAGTTCAGGCCCAGCATCTTTATACTATCTTCTGCAGTGCTGAGACACTGTGTTGCCAAACCTTATATAAAAATATCTAGATATAATAAATTGCTTCCTGCTTCAAAACATTAGATGACACTCCTCCAAAAGTTGCATATTTAAATGAAGTTGGCTTAGTTTTCCCCCTTTCTTTACTTTCTTGTCCCCTCTGGAAACTTAGTATGATAAACTGCAGTAAGCTTCCCACTCTTCCCCTCCCATCTTCACTGATTTCTACCTTTCCTGGAGGGTTGCTCAGATACCTCAGGTGCTCTTCTCTGCAGAGTTTGATAACCTGGGTTTATTTTTCTGATGTGAGCCTTTCTTTTCACTTGCTCTCCAGGTGAGCCTGGCATTTGCTAGGAACCAGAGTGGAACCGGCAAAGTGGCCAGCAACAGAGTCCTGATCCAAATGGAGAAAGGGAGCCAGGCGTACCTCAACCTGGAGTGGGAAACTTGATAGGAGGTCAGAAGTACTTCAGCTTTGGATTCTCATTTTCCTTATTATTAGAGGAACTGAGCACCAGAAGGTAGAGACTCAGAAAGAGGACAGAGAAAACCTCAAATCTGAAGAACACAGAATGCAGTTGTAGCAGTCAGTTTTTATTTAGCAAGTTCTGTGCAAAACATCAGTGGATAATAATTTATAAGCAGTTGTAGCTACACAGTAGGCTGTTTTCTGTGGTGCAGTGTTTGGACCGCTAAGGATATATTAGTGTAAGACAACATACAGCTAAGGCTGTAATGATTTTGTCCAAGTTTTGTTACTTTTAGTTATAACATTTCTTAGATACTCCCTTTCACTTCTCAGGTTATTGTTCTCTTGAGTTAATACAATTACTTAAGTTATTATTATTGGTTTTTTCTATTATATCTTTATGTATTTGTAGTTACCATTAGGTCTGAGCTTTTTTGTTTTACGATCTCTTTCTGGTTGCATTCTAATCTAGCATCCAAGGCTGAAATATTAAAAACAAAGCTTCCTATCTTAGTGGAATGGAGCTTGTGGTACAGACTGTGAGGAAATGCCATTTAGGTAGCTCACATCCAAGTTTATAAAAAGAATTTACCTACATGTTAAATCACATTTGATAGTTGCTGACATTAGTATGTGTGCATTCTTGAAGTGAGTTCTGTCTTTCTCATTTCATCTCTCCTACACACATGGCTGTGCCTCATTATAATAAATACCAAAACTTCTTCATAATTTTCATTCTGGAATATTTTTTGCATTCAAAGATGGCTATCATTATGATTATGTAATGGATATGAGCTAACTATGTCACAAGCTTTTTCAAAAGCATATCTCTTGTTTACCATCCATGGTCAGCTGTTGATCACTTTTCCATTTTTCTAATCATCATTGTAGTTTTGTTTTTCTGTTTAATTTGTCCGAGTAGGTTTTTGATTCTTATTTTTCCCAGAGAACTTTGATATTAAGCTCAGACAGCAGTATGAACCCTGGCAGCAGTTAATATTCGAATTGACATTCCCCCCCCCACCAGATAACTCTTTAACGTGCTCTTTGTGTTATCAGGATGTTAGTGTGGTTTTTGTCAGACCCTGACTGCAGTGGCTCCTCTCTGGATTTGTAGTCCCAGACAGGACTACCCTTTCCAGATCACCCTTCCTCAGAACTTTCAGCTTCTTTGGACTTGAGCTCTATAGTAATTGGTGATTATTTTTGAACTTTTTTTTTTTTTAAAAAAATATTTATTTATGTATGTGAGTACACAGTTGCTCTCTTCAGACACACTAGAAGAGGGCATTGGATCCCATTACAGATGGTTATGAACCACCATGTGGTTGCTGGGGATTGAACTCAGAACCTCTGGAAGAACAGTCAGTGCTGTTAACCGCTGAGACATCTCTCCAGCCCTTATTTTTTGAACTTTGAGCCTGCCTTCTGATAGGACATTCTGCTGCTTTCTTACATCATTTGACTTGTGTTTTAACCAATTAATTTTAAAGATGTATTTATTTATTAAGTATACAATGTTCTGTGTGCATGTATGCCTGCACACCAGAAAAGGGCACCAGATCTTTTTATAGATGATTGTGAGCCACCATGTGGTTGCTGGGGATTGAACTCAGGACCTCTGGAAGAGCAGATAGTGCTCTTAACCGCTGAGCCATCTCTGCAGCCCCTAACCAATTAATTTTAAATGGTGAGTTACATAAACTACATTTCAGGCAACCCTCCTCTGTAGGATAGCTGATATGGTGTGCTGTTTGAACTGTCCCTAGGTAGTAGAACTAAAGCAAGTGAAATATTTCTATGTATATGTTTCAGAGAGATTGAAAATTGTTTGAACATTTCTTCAATTACTAATTTAACTAGAGATAAATATATGACGTGCTTTTTTCCCCCATGATATTTCGGCTTTAATTTTTTAACACCCCTCCCCCCAAGTCGTTATTGATGTGGCTGCATCTGTGTAAGTCGTACAGTACTAGCCAAGCACCCTGCTTTCAGAGTGTCTTTGACTGCCTTTCGTTCTAGTGACACTTTCCCAATTACAGACCGAATCAGATCGTCACACATAGATGTGACCTTTACTGGATACATTACTCTTGAAAATAAGCAAACCAAAGAACCTGTGAGGGACAAGAAGGAAATCATAGCTTTTTCTCCCTTTAATCTTCTTGTGTCTTCTGCTATAAATTTACTATCAGTCACATGGATTTGTTCTGCTACATCCAATGATTGACAGCTTAATCTTTCCTATGACAGTTGCCTTTTAACTGATATAAAAATCTTAGAAAATATCCACAAGTATATTTTTGATGACATGTAATTGATTTTTCATTCCAAGTTACACCTCTAAATAGAACTGTGACTTTTTTTCTACCACCTACACTATTCATTAAAGAATAGAGAGGTTAGAAGGAATTAACCTAAAATTCAGGTGTCCTGATTGAATATAGGGATATATTCATTTTTGGATTTCTAAATGTTAAACTAAAGAGAATTAAGGATCACTAAAATCGGTAATATGTTGTAACTTCATTTCTGCTTACCAATGCTATAGTACTAGATCGACTTTTACTCCGTTCCAACTCTGCCACTATCTCTTCATCTTCCTCCTCCTCCCCCTTTCCTTTTTCTTATAAGAAACTTCTTTAGCTGGGCATAGTGGTGCTTGTCTTTAATCCTAGCACTTGGAGGCAGATGCTGGCAGACCTCTTGAATTCAAGGCCAGTGTGGTCTACATAGAGAGCTCCAGGCCATTTCCCAATCATCTAGGCCTGTCCATGTAAGCTTATTGATGGTTTCTTGTGACTGTCCAGAGATTATGTGTATAATATGTATATGAATGTATTTATTCTTTTATAACCCTTTAATTAATGAAATGGTATATTAACTGTATCAAAGTATATTATCATTTTGTTCCTTTCGTTAGAGATCATTCCTATCAACTTATGAAACAAATTTTTTTCCTGTGGTTTCATGGTAACTATACTTTGGTCTGAAATCTTAGCTACCTTTGAATATTCCTTTATAGACTGAAGTATTCTGGAAGTTATTTTAAATGAACATGGTATTTACAACATGTCAATAATAGTCCCAGTCTGATTCTAGACTTTTTATGTACAAACTATTGTATTGCTTTATGTAAATAACCTAAATTTTAATAAGATAATGAAACTTACTTTTGTCTTTAGTTTGAATCAGCTTGGGTCCTGACAAACATTGCTTCGGGAAACTCTCTTCAGACACGGAATGTAATTCAGGCAGGAGCCGTGCCTATCTTCATCGAGCTTCTTAGCTCAGAGTTTGAAGATGTTCAGGAGCAGGTAAGACCTCAGCAGTCACACAGATGAGAGAGCTCACACTCTCACAGTCATGGCCAGCCTCACTTAGATGACTCCATCACAGTGATTCATAGCTTGTTTAAGTAGGAAAAAGAAATCCTCTAGTATTTCCCTCCAGCTGTGGTATTCTTGCAGCTCCCTCCAGCTGTGGTATTCTTGCAGCTTTTAGCTGTCTTTTTTTTTAATTTATAAAAGTGTACAGTATGGCATGTACACCTATGAAACCATTGTTTATTAAACCTTCACAAGTTTAATAAACGTCTCTATATTTTTATCTCTGTTACATGCTTAAAGTTTTCTATTAAAAGCAACCTTAAGTACATTTTTAATCTACCAAGTAAGCCATTTAAAATCCTCGTTCTGTGCAAAGGACTGTAAAATATTACTTATGAGCGAGGATGGGAGCCTTTGAAAATAATTGCCTCAGGACTTGGGGTAGGGGGTGCAATTGTTCAGCCTGTGTGAAGTCCTGAGTTCACTTCCCAGCACTGGGAAAAAGTTCTCTTCTACTTTAATGGAACAACTGTTCCTTTTGCTTGTTCCACACAGTCATACATTTTCTAACTCTAATCCTGGAACTTGTGTGTCTCCCTGATGAGCAATTTTAAGAGTTAATAATAGACTATATAAAATGTTGGTGAACTGTTAGATGATTTTGTAAAATGTTACTATGGTATGCTGGCATCTCTTAAAGAATTATGAGGGAATGAAAGAAAGTGTGCAACTTTATTGATGAATGATTCTTTCACAGGCAGTCTGGGCTCTTGGCAACATTGCTGGAGATAGTACCATGTGCAGGGATTATGTCTTAGACTGCAATATCCTTCCCCCTCTTCTGCAGTAAGTGTCTTCTTTTTGTTTTTTTAAGTAATGACTATATGAGAAGTATTACATCTGGGGATGCCATTTTGGATTTCCTAGTGTTATCTTGATTTCAGGTATCTTCTTGTTACATTGTTAGTGATGTCTCCTGCTGAAATTCTGAAATAGTACCTGTATCTTCAGGGAATAAACAGTGTAGGACAGGTTAATCTTTACTGTCCTGGAGGAAAGTTAGAGGGAGGCATCCTTTATTAGTTATCAACTGTTTCCTTTATAGAGAATCGGTATCTTAAAACTTACCACGGGACCATTCCTTATACTTGTAGGTTATTTTCAAAGCAAAACCGCTTGACCATGACCCGGAATGCAGTATGGGCTTTATCTAATCTCTGTAGAGGGAAGAGTCCACCTCCAGAATTTGCTAAGGTAAACACTGTACTTGTGGGAAATTGTTAGGGAAAAATGCTCTTAGATATTAATGTTTACGGACAAGGGTTTTTATTTGCTTTGCTTTTCAAGACAGGGTTTCTCTTGTAGCTTTGGCAGTCCTAGAACCTGGTCTGTAGACCAGGCTGTCCTTGAACTCACAGAGGTCTGCCTGCCTCTGCTTCCCGAGGACTGAGTACTGGGATGGTGTGAGCCATCACTACCTGAGTAAGATAATTTTTGATAAAATGAATTAGAATGTTAGAAAATGTATTGGTTTGTAGAGAACGTTCTTTTGGGTTTTTTGTTTGTTTGTTTGTTTTAATTTAGAGTGATTTCTCAGCCACTATAAAGCTTTATATTACTTTTAGGGCTGTAGCGGGTTTTGTGGGTAACAAAGTTCTGCCACACAGGTTCTCAGCTGTAGTATTTGTGGAAGTTCTTTACTTCCATGTTGTAAGTGTGTATTAAGGATAAATGCATAAAAGTTTTCTTCCTGAAATAATTTTTCTTGTGTCCTGACTACCTCAGTTTAGTAAACTGAATACCTACTGACCACATTGCCAGAGATGTCCTTCAGACACTTGATAGTTCCTAACTAGAAGTGTAACTCCATCACTCACCCAACGTCTGTCTGGTAGGCCTCTTGAGAGTCTTTCTCACTTTAGAAGTTGTAATCATCTTTTTTTCCCTCCAGGTTTCTCCCTGTCTGAATGTCCTTTCTTGGTTGCTGTTTGTCAGTGACACTGATGTGCTGGCTGATGCTTGCTGGGCCCTCTCATACCTGTCAGATGGACCCAATGATAAAATCCAAGCAGTCATCGATGCAGGAGTATGCAGGAGACTTGTGGAGCTTCTGATGTAAGATGATCTTTCAGAAAGTGTCTGATGCACTCCTATGTTGCTTTCTTTCCTGTTGCTGAGATTCAAAGTCTTAGAAGGACTTAGACGTGGAGAGGAAAGGGTTTATTTGACTTTCACTTCCAGGTCACAGTCTGTCACTGAGGGAAGCCAGGGAAGAAACTAAGTACAAACTGGATGACTGCTGCTTACTGGCTTATTCTGTCTTGCTGCCCAAGTCATGCTCAGCCAGTTTATCACTAGGGTTGGTGTTACTCACAGTGGACTGGGCCCTGCCTTTCCACATCAGTCAGCCATGACAATCTCTCACAGCCACAGTCCACACTGATCCGGGCGGCCCCTCAGTTAAGACTTACTCAGGCTGGGCCAAGTTAGCAGCTGATGCTAACTAGTACACTCTACTATATTTTTTTCCACATCCCTAGCACTCTGATATTAGTTGATTATAAGTCTTACTGATTTTATGATGCATTGGCCATTTGCCTCTTGTTTATATTGATGTCATTTTTAGTTTCCTTTTTGGGACCTAATGAATGTATTGCTCCTCTACCGTTAGTAGTTCTTTAGCGAATGTTTTGGAAAGCTTTGTCTGTGTGTTTCTACCTGTTATTCCACCCACATTGGAAGGCCCAAGGCCAGGTACTAGAAATCAAAGGCATATTGCTATGATAAATCGCCATTTCTTCCTTAAAAATACCAGACTAGTTTCAGACTTTGGATCATATTCTTGTAATGCTTTTGGTGATAGCATGGAAGATTTACTCTTTGGCACAAGTAATTTGAGACTATATTAACCAAATCTTTAGCTAATACTTAGAAGAAATTGTAGCCACTATATGATGGTGAAATAGTAAAGTTATAAACAGCATGATATTAATTGATATACAGAAGTTTTGTGGGTTATAGCTGATCACAGACTGATTGTAGACCAGCAGTGTAGTATTATCACAAGTTAAAGGCAGCATGGTGCTACTAGGGTCCAAAGAAGTAAAAATCTGGGCTGGAGAGATGGCTCAGAGATTAAGAGCACTGACTGCTCTTCCAAAGGTCCTGAGTTCAATTCCTAGCAACCACATGGTGGCTCACAGCCATCTGTAATGGGATCTGATGCCCTCTTCTGGTGTGTCTGAAGACAGCTACAGTGTTCTCATAATAAATCTTTTTTTTTTTTTTTTTAAAAAAAGAAATAAAAATCTGGGAAGCATTTGTCCTTTAGTTATTGAGTTTACAAGTGCGTCATTTTAGTTATTAGATTTTAAATGTGAAGCAAGAGAATAGGGTCTTGGAGGAAAGGTACAAGGGTATTGCTTTATTTACCTTGAAATCTGTCTTCACATTTATGCAGCAGGCTTTATGGGAAGCTTTCTTGACCATTAAGGCAGCCTTGTAGTTTAGTGGAAACAGAAAAGTGTTTGAGATGTGAATGTCACTTGGGTGTTGAAGTTAGCTGAAGTGTTGACATAGCAGTTTCAGAAGTAGGACCAGTGTGTAAATGCTGTCTGTGCCTCCCTCCCGGTCACCTCAGCAGCCCCAGGAGACCGGAGAGGGCCCGTAGCAAAGAATAAACGTGTGGATTTGAGCGCTGAAGTACCCGGGAAAGATTACTAGGGAAGAATTTTCTTTAACAATGAGGAGAAGGATTGCTTCTAGGGTAATGGTCAATTCTGCTGCCATGGTAGATTCCCTAAATAGCCATAATCATAAAGTGCCTTTCTGCTCTAATGAATCACATCTTATTTTGAATTTCATCCCCACCCAAAAAAAGATTTTGGATAGAACTATTTTCTCTAACATTTCTTTTTTTTTTTATGGTTGCAGGCATAATGATTATAAAGTGGTTTCTCCTGCTTTGCGGGCTGTGGGGAACATTGTCACAGGGGATGATATTCAGACACAGGTATGAACAAGTGGTAAAGTTTCTCTAAAGCGAGTCCACTGTACTTCACAGGCACAGTTCTGTTATATTGAATTTTGTATTGTTAAGCACCCCCACTGACTCGGTGTTTAATATTCTCAGTGTCTTCGGCATCTCTTTGTTTTTCTGTGACTTGTAGCAATTGTAGGTTCTTTTATGAAAAATTTTTTTCCTAAGTCAGTTTTCTCTCTGCTTTTATTTGTAGTGGGTCTTAGAAGCACCAAATGGTGTACTTTCTGGTAGTGCCCTCCTTTTGTATATGCTAAGTTTTTTGTAAGTTCCCGATGTCCATTCTACTTTTAATAACAAGACACACCATCCACAGTGAATTGTTTTAGCATTGGTGATGTTGTCTTAATGAATACTTTGGTTCTTTGTCTCTATTTCTTGTTAGTAACCTCCCTTGCTTGTTCACATTTGTTTGGTGGCATGTTCTAAGGAGCAGTTCTTCAGCCTCATTCCTGGATTCGATAACTTCAGTCATCACCCTTATGGGCATGGGCTATAAGCATTGAGAATTATGTTTTAGCTGTATCAATCAACTTCAACATCAATTATCTAATCTCTAAAAAGAAGGAAATTAGATTTGTGTTCTCAGATGTCATAGTTACAGTGTTTTTAATTTGGGTTTATTCTGTCTACAAGGGAACTCATTTCCCCTCTTTATCTTTATCTGTTTTAGTTTCCAGTCTCAGTATTTGGCTTTAACAGTTGCCCAGGCCAGTAATGCAGGTACTAGCTTGATTCTGCTCTTCATAAACTCTATCACTAGACCTATCATTGGTACTCAATCACTGCTCATCCTTTGCAATGTGTAGTGTAGATGTCTTAGACAAGTGAAAGAGAATATATATTTGATTGTACTTGTATAAAATTTCTTTGGGACAACACATAGGAAATTAATATCTTTGATTATCTTAGAGGAGAACTTGGTTGTTGGAATATAGGAAAAGAAAGGAAGGGAAAGGATTCTTTTATCTCTGCAGTCTTTATACATTTTGAAATTTTAAAATACTGTGTGTTTGTGTATTCTGTGCATGTGCATACATGTGCCAGACATCCTTGTGGATGATGTCAGAGGACATCTTTGTGGGGTTGATTTTATTATTATTTCATTAAAATGAGTTTTAGGGATCAAACCCAGGTTTCCAGACTCCCCCCACCCCCTTTTTTTTTTTCAAGACAGTGTTTCTCTTGTATAGCCCTGGCTGTCCTGGAACTCACTCTAGCTGCCTGCCTCTGCCTCCCGAGTGCTGGGATTGAAGGTGTGCACCACCACTGCGTTTTGTGGCAAATGACTTTATGCACTGATACATCTCACCAGTCCATATCTTGGTTTTTTAAACCACATTAATGTATTTACTTGGGGTGGGGGCAGGGCACGTTTGTAGAACTTGGATAAATAAATCTCAGCGATAAATTGATTAGTATATATGAGGTCCTGAGTTCAATTCCTAGCCCCACACAACAGAACATTTTCACAGTCTCACCGTTGCACCCATGCTCACTGCATTTTGTTTACTGCATTTCGCCTGACCACTCTTAGCTCTGAGGTTAGCATGGCTTTTTTCCCTTCCTCTATCCTTGCCCTGGCTACCGCTTTCCCCATAACTATAACTGTATTCTTGTTGCTAATGAGTCTTTATTCTTTGATTTTTATATTAGCGTTGTATTCTTTGGAAGGCTATGAACCTCAAACTCTTTCAAGTTAGGTGGTAATCTTTTACAGTAGCATTAATCATACTGTATCTGTACTATATAATTTATAGGTATATTTCTCATTACTGAAGAGTGCTTTCCCTAAATCACTGAAAAGGCTGTTTGGGCTGGAAGTGGTGGTACACAGTTTTAATCCCAGCACCTGGGAGGTAGATGAATAATCTCTTACATGCTTGAGGACAGCCAGGGCTACATAGAAAATTCTTGTCTCAAAAAGAAAGAAAAGAGAATGAGTAAAAAAAATTTTATTTGAGCTTGTAGTTTTGGCTTCTACTTAGAGTCATTCGGCTCTGTACTTGGGTCCTATTACAAAGCAGAACATTATGGTTCTGAGAAGGTGTAGCAGAGGAGCTCTTCTGTCATGTCTGCTCTGAAGTAGACGGAAGAACAGAAGTGACTTGGTACGATCTTCAAAGACACAACTTAGCAAACTGCTTCCTCCAGCTAGTTCCCACCTTTCAGAGTTTCTACAGCCTTCTAAGATCCTGCTACTTGCTGGAGACCGAGTATTTAAAACATGAATCTATAAGGAAATTTTGTATTAAACCATACTAGGTTGTATAATTTTAGAACTATACTGTGTTAACCTTACTCATGTCTGCGCCTCTGTAATCTAATAGGTCCTGGCATAGCACAAAGTACTCAAGTATATATTGCTAGGTGGGGTTGTGCATGCCTCTAATGTCAGTAGCAGGAGAATTGTGACTTTTAGACCAGCCTAGGCAACATAATGAGATTTTAATTTTTATTATTGTTGTTACTATTATTATTTTATTATTATTATTATCTTGAGGGGATTTCGGGAGGCGTTGGATAGAAAGGCATAAGGAGGCTTTGGTGTGCTTGTTTTTACCATGTCTACTTAATTTACCTTCTTCTTCATCCCAAACCATTATTCCTCTCAATTTATCCTTCCTGTATGATCTTTTTTCCTCAGGCAATACTTAGAAACATATACTCACCACAGATAAGATAAAAATAGACCAAAGAAAGGATTCTTTGGGGCTTAGTGAAACTGTGTGTTTATTGGGGTTACTTACAGGAACATGGGGGCTTTGCAGCTGTATCATGACAGTCAAGAAACATGCATCATTGGAATTGGATGTGAACTTTTCAGACAGCTATATAAACCAGGACAGAGTCTCCTTCCTGGAGTTGAGTACCACTCACATCAGTCTCAGAGAGCAGCTACATAAAGACACAGCTCTAAGACACTCAGAAGAATATCTCAGGATCTCCTCCTGACCTTTTAACAAAGGGTTATTTTCTTCTTAGATACAGTTTGTTTTGTGTCTTACAGAGAACTTGACAAATTCCTAACTTAGATTTGATTTTCATTCTCTTTTTTTGGGCCTGTTTATTTTGGGAGTATAAACTACATAATGGCCTTACTCCTAGTCGCTGCCTTTGTTCTTAAGGTGCTTTCTGGTGACCCGTATGCCCACTCCACCCCTGTTCTTAGCCTTTTTGTGCAGTGTTCTTGCTCTTTGTTTAAGAAATTCTTTGTGATTCTAGAATATTCTTCACCATGTATTCTTTTTAATTCCTGATATGTTTATTTTCTAGATCACTTCTTTGTATTTAAAAATTATATTGTGACATCTCTTGGCAATTTGATGATTTTTCATTTCCCCTAGTATTAGCAGTTAATTAAATTTTCCTAACTATTGTTACTCCTCATACACACTTCTGACATGTTTACCTTATGCAGATTTATAAACTTCTGTGAAAATATGTGTAGCTGTTTTTATTGTTCTTTTCCTATTGTTCACTTACCATTCTCTTAGAAGCTTTATAATAGCTTCTGGGTGGATAACCTAGAATTGTCTGTGTCAGTAATTTGAAAAACAAAATCCTTTGGTCCTTTAATTCAGTCCTTCTTCATCCCTCAATATTTAGCCTTTCTTGTTCCCTTTTCTATGTGTCACGTTATATCCACATGTACATTTGTTTACGTATGTACATGAGTTATTTGCTAGATCCCACATAAGAGAATATGAGAGAGAACACGTGGGCTTTTCTTTGAGTTCATGTGATCTTGCTTATTAATGTTATATATTCTAAGCATATCTATTATCCTACAAATTTTGGAATTTTAATTTTGAGAGCTGAATAGTATTATTTTTTTATATATGCCAACTTTTCATTACCCATTCACCTATATTAATAGATAACTAGGTTTATTCTAATTTTTTCTTTAACAAAGCAGCATTAAACTTTGGACTGTGGATATCTCTGTGGTAGTGTATGGAATTCTCTGGGTATATGCCGAGGGTGAAATAGAGCTGTCATATGGTAGTTCTGTACCAGACTGTCTGTAGCACTATAGTTGTATAGTGTAACTTGATGTCTTGTACTCTGATGCTTCAGCAGTGTTTTTGCTCTTTAGGATTGCTTTGGCTACCGTGGGGTTTTTTTGGTGTTTTTTGTTTTTTTGTTTTTATTGTTGTTGTTCCATATGAATTTTTGTATTGCTTTTTCTAAAGCTGAAATACATGACATAAGAAATTTGGTAGATATTGTATTAATTTTGTAAATTACTTTTGGTACTATATCCATTTTTACAAAATTTATTCTGTCAATCCAGTATCTGTTTCCGTTGTCTAGTATCTTCTGAAATTTTCTTTGTCATTGTCTTGAAGTTTTTATTGTAGAGGTCTTTCACTTCTGTGGCTAAATACATTCCTAGATAGATTTTAGAGGGGATTATTTTGAATGGAGTAATTTTTTCTAATTTCTCTGAGAGTAGATTGCTGGTATAAGTGAATGCTTTTTGTTTAATTATATTTAATTTGTAACTTGCAACTTTAATGTATTTATTAGATCCAAGGCTGGGCAAGTATGACACACACCATCAGTTCTAGCACTTGAGAGGTAGAGGCAGGCTGATCTCTGAAGTGTGGACATCCTGGTTTACATAGGAAGTTCTAGGCCAGTTAGAGCGACACAGTAAGACCCTGCTTCAAAACAACAAAATAAAAGACAAAAACACAAAAGAACAAAACCAAACCAGAATCATAGCTACAAATAGGGAGAATTTGATTTCTTCCCTTCCTGTTTTAATCCCCTTTATGTCTTTGCCTTGTTGAGTTTCTTTAGCTAAAATTTTGGGCACTATTATCAAAAAAGAGAGGAGAAAGTATTTATTTTTTCTTCATTTTTTGAGGAAATACTCTTAGTTTGTCTATATGATGGCTATAGGTTTAATGTTGACTATAGGTTTGTTGTATATATCCTTTATTATAAATTTGAGGTATTATAGTTTTGTGCCATCTATTCCTAAAGTCATCATAACATTTATTGTGATGGGATGTTGAACTTGTCAAATGCTTTTTCAGAGTCAGTTGAAATGATTATAGTTTCTTGTCCTTGAGTTTACTCATGGTATATTACACTTATTGATATATATGTGTTAATCATAGTCAACCTTGCCTTTTTGTGATTTGTCCACTTGGTCATAATAATAATAATAGTAATAATCTTACTAATCTTACTAATGTGACCTTGGATTTGGTTTGCAAGTATTTAAGAATTTTTGCATCTGTGTTCATCAAGGAAATTGGTCTGTAGGGTTTTTGTTTGTTTGTTTGTTTGTTTTTTGGTTATATCTTTACCTGGTTTTGATGTCAAGGTAATGCTGGCTTTGTAGAATAAATTTGGTAGTGTTCCTTTATGTTTTATGGAACAAATAAAGAAGAACTGGTATGAAGTCTTCCTTGATGGTTTGCTAGGACTCTGATGAATTCATCTGGCCTTGGTTTTTCTTTGAGGAGAGGCTTTTATTAACAGTTTCAGTCTGATTGCTTATCAAGGGTCTGTTTATTTATATCTTAAGGGCTTAATTTTGGTAGATGATATACATCAAAATACAATTTTTTTTTTATAGGTTATCCAGCTTTTCAGGCACAAGTTATGAAAGAATAAAGCTAATGGTTTTTTGTTTGTTTGTTTTTGTTTTTCGAGACAGGGTTTCTCTGTGTAGCCCTGGCTGTCCTGGAACTCACTCTGTAGACCAGGCTGGCCTCGATCTCAGAAATCCGCCTGCCTCTGCCTCCCGAGTGCTGGGATTAAAGGCGTGCGCCACCACTGCCCGGCAAAGCTAATGTTTTCTTATTCTAACGTGTCCTAGATTTTCGATGAGTGAATGAGTGTACGGCATGTTCAGTAGTGAGTGTGAAGCTCACAGCTTCAGAATGGCTGCTTTGACTGCAAAGAGGGTTTCTGAGATTTATAGACTTCAGGTCTTGTTAATTTTGGTGGGTGATATTGATTTTATTTGCAAGGTTTTTAGATAATAAAAAAATAAAATAAAAACAATTTGTGACAAAATTGATTTTAGAACGTCTCATTTATTCTTTTGCTTTTTGTCATGTAAGAACAGAATTTTGTCCACTCTGTCCCTTCAGCCTTCTGTGGTGTGAGATGTAGTAATTATACCAGGTAACATGAGAAGTAAATCTCTGCTCCACCCTCCCCTCCCCTCTCCTCCCCTCCCCTCCCCTCCCTTCCCACTTTGCTCTTATTCTCTTTACTCTTTTTTCCCTCCCTTCTTCCCCCTCCCTCCCTTCTTTCCTTCCTTGTCCTCCCTCTGTCCTCCAAGACAGGGTTTCTCTGTGTAGCCCGGACTGTCTTAGAACTCACTCTGTAGACCTTGGTGGCCTCAAACTTGGAGATCCACCTGCCTTTACTGGGATTAAGAGGCATGCACCACTACCACCAGACTCTTCTTTTTGTAAATGAAAGACACTTTTAGCAATAGGTTTTGTTGTTTTAGTTGGTACATTTAATAGGAAATGCATGGCTTTGTTTTAATTTTGATTTATTTATACTTGTGAAGAAATTTTAGGTTTTTCCTATTTTAGGTTTTTCCTTATGATTTTATAATTAAGATAAATTTGTTGTAATTTTATTTTATATCTGTTTTATGTCATGTGTTGGTGTGATATCTGTGTATGTCACATGGTAGTCAGAGGAGAACTTAATGGGAGTTTCTGTTTTTTTCCTACTCTGTGGGTCATGGAGACTGAATTCAGGTCATCAGGCCAGTTGCTAGCAAATGACCTTACCCTCTGAGCCATACTACAGTGCATGTTACAAGTCGTTTTTCATATTATGCGGTATACATTTTAATTTTAGGACTTTTGACATTCAGCAGTTTTTATTAGATGAAATGTTAATTTTTTGCCTGTCATTTTAATGTTGTATATCTGAAAAGGCTTACAGCATCTCCAGATCAGCCTGAAACAGGCCGTTTTATTTTGTTTTTCCTAGCTACTTTGTGGGTAGGTTTTTTATTTTTATTTTTAAAAAAGAATGTAATCCATCCATTTGGGTTATTTTACTTGTGTAGTAAGTAAAACCATTAGATTACCTTTTATTTTCTATTTATTTCTTTATAAATACTTGCCTCTTTCTGGAATAGAGCCTATTCAGTTGTATAGTGATGGATTCTTGAACTTTTCACACACCATTTTAATAATTTTATCTGTATAATTTTAGTTTCTGATATAATCTGATTCTTTGCTTTTGAAAGCTGTTTTAAGGTAGTTGGCCTTTTATTTAGGTTTGTTTTGGTTTTTGACTCTTTGTATCTTGTAGACTTCAGTGTGTATTGGTTTATTGAGTACACGATAGAGAGGTTCCAGAGGTCAGACCCTCTTCCACCTCTAGAAAATTGGCCCCAAAGGCTTAGAATGTCATTATTTAGCACTGTAGGCCTATAGCAAAGTTTCCCTCCCCTCTTTTCTTTTCAGTGGAGACTGTTTTACAATGTTTCCCTGGTTGGCCCTATAATTCTCTGTGTAGACTAAACTGGGTTTAAACTCAGTAGAAATCCACCTACTTCTGCCTCCCAAGTGCTAGGATTAATGGTATGTGTCACCACACTTGGCCTCTGTTTTTAGTTGTTTTAGAAAAGACTTAATTCATTTCATTTTGTGTGTTTTGTGTGTGTGCATGTGTGTATGCGTGTGTGTGTGTGTGTGCGCGCATGTGTGTACCATATGTAAGCTTGGTGCATCTGAGGACCAGAAGAAAAGTATCAGATCCTCTGGAACAGGAGTTGTGCTGAGCCTGGGTCCTCTCTGCAGGAGCAACAAGTGCTTTTAACTGCTGAGCCATCTCTCCAGTGCCTCTTAGAGTTTTTAAATACTAACATCATTGTAGATGTTATACTATGGGTTTTTGTTTTATTTTTAGTTTTTTGTTTGTTTCTTGGAGAGACAGTTGACTATAATGGTTAAGCTATCCTCAAATTCAAGATCTTCCTATGTTTGCCTCCCAAGTGCTTGGTTACAGGGCGTGTACCACCACATATGTCCCAGTGGTTGTGAATGTACACAAGAAACCAGTTTAATAATCTTAGAATGTATTTCAGACTCATACTAATTATTTTTTTTTATTGGGTTGGTAGTTTGGCTCAAATGGTAAAGGTACTTGCCACCAAACCTGCTGGCCTGAGTTTGATTACTAGGACACATGATGGAAGGAGAGAGTCAACTGCTGCAAACTTCTCTCTGCTTTCCATATGTACTGTAGTTCACTCAAGCCTTTTTCTTTTAGGTAATTTTGAATTGCTCAGCTCTTCAGAGTTTATTGCATCTGCTGAGTAGCCCAAAGGAATCTATCAAAAAAGAAGCATGCTGGACAATCTCTAATATTACAGCTGGAAATAGGGCCCAGATCCAGGTAATGCTGTCGCACCTGCCCTTCTGTCCCTGTATGAGAGGTGCACTGTCAAGATATTTTATTTACTTTATTTGTTTATGTGTCTGTGCCTGCTTTACTGTATGTCTGTTGTGTGTGTGTGTGTGTGATGCTGGAGACTGGAAGAGGGGATTGAATCTCCCGGACTGGGATTACAGGCATTTGTAAACCATCTGTGGGTGCTAGAAACAGAACTTAGATCCTTAGAACAGCTAAGCCACCTCTCCAGCTTCTTTTTTTCTTTTTTAAATCTTTAATTATAAGTAAAGTTGTTTTGGTCAGCCTTTAATATGCAGACTTCAGCATTTCTTGTAGAACTGTCAACTTCCAGTGTTACTTTTTCAGTCTAATTTTTCTTTATTCTGACTTTAGTCTTTTGATATTTTTACTTAGGCATGCATTTTTCTCTTTACCTTTAATTAAAGTTTGGTGATTTACCGAAGATCCAAAAAAAAAAAAAAAAAAAAAGTACTTGTGTTTTGATGGACTAAATAAATTGGCTTTACTTCTTATTAAATTATATTTTCCAGTGAACCCATGTGTTAAGGTGTTTTAAAATTTTTATTGACTGTTAAAGGCCTTTTGTAACCCCGGGTGGCCTGAATCTCACTGTTTAGACCATGTTGTCCTAGGAACTCCCAGAGATCAGTCTGATTTTACCTCCTGAGTGCCAGGATTGAAGAGAAATACCACTAGGCCCAGGAGGGTCTATTTTCTTTAAATATACCTGTTTGTAAAATTTCTCATTTTCTTGATAGAAGAAATTATACTAGCCTATATTAGGTTTCTGGGCCAGTTTCAAGTATAAAGAAAGTATATTAGGAAAACTAGTGATAATATGTAACTGGAATTGAGTAAAATATGCCATTCAGTTAAGAAATTATATTATTATTTTGAGACAGGGTCTCACTATGTAGACCAGGTTAGCATCAAGCTCAAATAAGAGATCTGTCTGCCTCTCCCTTTCTAGTATTGCGATTAAAGGCATGTATCAATATTTCCTGACCCAGGTAATTAAGTACATCTCACCTTAATGTGTGCTGTGTTGGTGTCATCCACAGGTAGGCAGTATTACGACCTTCATTTTGAGCCTGCCAGCACATCTGGAATTACTAATGCCTTCTAGGAATTATAACTCTCTGTCAGTCTTGTGCAGCAAGAACTTTTATCTGCTGAACCATCTCTTCTGATGATTTTTTTAAGACCACAAACTCGATAAGAGCACTAAGTACAGGCCTCCTAAAAACATAGCAGGGCTTGTGGGATGGCTCAGCAGGTAAGAGCATTTGCTGAGTGAGCCTAAAGACCTGGATTTGATCCTCTGAAACCATGGTGGAAGGAGAGAACCTGTGTCTACACATTCACACATAAACGTAACTAATTAATAAAATAAAGATTAAAAATGGTAATAGGAAAAACTAACATCATTTGTCAAGTTACTTCAAAAGTTATGCTTTTAATCCCAGCAATCAGGAAGCAGAGGCAGTTAAAACTGTGCATTGTTGGCCTTGTCTACTTAGCAAGTTCCAGGTCAGTCAGAGCTGGTTTTGGTCTCAAAAGACAAAACAAAAAATAAAACAAGTTATAATGACAATTAGTAATATTTTTACAAGTCATGTAACTTCCTTGTTCTTTTACCTTTTTCTTCAATTTCAGACTGTGATAGATGCTAACATGTTCCCAGCCCTTATTAGTATATTGCAAACAGCAGAGTTCCGGACAAGGAAGGAAGCTGCTTGGGCTATCACAAATGCAACTTCTGGAGGATCAGCCGAGCAGATCAAGTAAGTAGTACCTTACCCAGGTAGCGTCTTGCAAATTAAAGGAAAACAAGTTTAACCTTTCCCCATCCCCAATGTATAATCTAAAACCTTGATCACCACGAAATATTTCTTGACTGTGAATGCTTAAAGTCTGGCACTTAGACTCAGAAGTACATTTAGTCTTTAAGATTTAGTTTTACAATTATTTTAATTATTCATGTATGAGTGATGTGTGTGGGTATCTGTGTGCGTGTAAATGCAAGTGCATGGAAGACTAGACAGATTGAAGTTCTAGGTGGTTGTGAGCTACCTGGTATTGGTGATGGGGACTGAACTCAGGTCCTTGAGTAGCAAGTGCTCTTAACTTCTGAGTCATCTATACAACCCTTACATTTAGTTTTTAATACTTGTTTTCTTCTTTCTTTTCTGTTTTTTTAAAAAGACACCCCCCCCCCGTGTATGTGTGTGTGTGTGTGTGTGTGTGTGTGTGTGTGTTTGCGTGTGCGTGCGCCTCCCTCATGATTGTAACATCCATGGAGGCCAGAACAGGGCTTTATATTCCCTAGTGCTGGAGTTAGAGGCTACCCTATGGGGTGTTGGGAACTGAACTGGGGCCCTCTGGGAGAGTAGCAAACAGTCTTAAATGCTGAGTCATCTCTACAACCTCCCTCATTTTCAGTTTTGGTTTGGTTTGGTTTTTGCAAGACCTGGTTTTTGTGTGTATCCCCAGCTTTCCTTGAACTTGCTCTATAGACCAGGTTGGCCTGGAACTCAAGGAACTGCCATTGTCTGCCGCTGGAGTACTGGGGCTTAAGTTGTACATCACCATGCCCTACTTTATACTCTCTACATGCCCAGATTTATACTGTTTTCTAATGCTACATACTATCCAGGTTTGCTTTGATCAGGGTGTGTGTGTCTCTGTGTGTGTATGTGTTTCCTAACCTACAGAGACAGGAATGGAAGACTTTTCTTCCATTCCTTTCTATAATCCCTTTTAAAAAATACTGCTTGGGTTTGCATGCAATGTGCAATAGGAATAGTTAGAAAGTATCCCTTGCTTATTCTCTGTTTTTGTTTTCAAATATGATGTTAGGTAAACATTTCTTTTAAGGCTCTTTATCATATTTCCTCTATCCTTAGTTTATTGTGAGGTGTTTTCTCTTTTAAATTAATAATCAAGAATGGATTTTGATTATTTTCTTAATCTCCATGTCATTAGAAGTGATTTTCATCTTTATCATATAATAGTTTAATGTTATTATTTTATGTGTTCTCTCTTCCTTCTAGAGATTTATATATGTATTTTAAGTTTGAAGTGTAGAAAGGCTATAAATACTAGTACTAAGTTCCACAGTAACATTCCATGTACAGGTTTCAGCTACATCAGTTATCTCTGTTTCCTCCATATACAACTTAAGAGAGTAGACTGATGGGGATTGTGTGAATATCTGCTAGGAATGTGATACAGTAGTCTGTGTCTCATATTTGTTATACTGTCTGCGTTACATGTTAAGTCCTTAAAAGTTAAAAGACATGCAGCTGTAGAGTCCTTCATTTGTTTCCCCTTCTCTTAGCTCACACAATGTGTATTTGAGAAGTGTGCCTACATGTAGAAATAATGATAACATTAACTCATCCAGACTCTATGTACGGGTTGGGGCTGAGGGAGATGGCTTAGTGGTTGTTCTGCAGATGGGTGGAGGTTTCCCTCAATAACAGACTGTAGCTGAGATGTGTGAGCTAAATAAACTCTTTCCTCCCTAACGTTCCATAGTTGACAGATTATTTTATTTCTACAGCAAGCTTGAAGATGCCTTACAGTTCAATAAAAATCTAACAGCATTAAATATTTTGTATGACTTAATTGTCCTTTTTTGTTGATTCAGGTACCTAGTAGAACTGGGTTGTATCAAGCCACTCTGTGATCTCCTCACTGTCATGGATGCAAAAATTGTACAGGTTGCCCTAAATGGCTTAGAAAACATCCTGAGGCTTGGAGAACAAGAAGCCAAAAGAAATGGCTCAGGCATTAATCCTTACTGTGCTTTGATCGAGGAAGCATATGGTAAGACTTTGACTGGGCAGCGTTTGGCTGAGAATGAGGATATACACAATAGTCATATAAAAACACAAATAGGGGAGCGCTGGGTGACACAGTGACAACATTAGCGAAAGTTCGCTTCCTTAGGCCAGAAACTGCTTCCAGTGTGCATTTAATTTAAGATACTAATTTATAATATTAGCTTTTGGACATAGTAATCATTTCTGATATGTACGTAGAGAAAAGTAGAATTAAGAATGTAATTACTGAGATTTTCAAGAAAGAATTCTTCTTTATTCTTCATTTTAGGTTTGGATAAAATTGAGTTCTTACAGAGTCATGAGAACCAGGAGATCTATCAAAAGGCTTTTGATCTTATTGAGCATTACTTTGGGACCGAAGATGAGGACAGCAGCATCGCACCCCAGGTCGACCTTAGCCAGCAGCAGTACATCTTCCAACAGTGCGAGGCTCCTATGGAAGGTTTCCAGCTTTGAAGCAGTCCTCTCTTTCTTGTTCCTGTGTCAGACCAGGCTACCCAGTCAAGTCCTCTTGTGGAGCCCACAGTCCTCATGGAGCTAATCTCTCAAATGTTTTCCATAATACTGTTTGCGCTCATTTGCTTGCCTTGCGCACCTGCTCTCTTACACACATCTGGAAAACCTCTGGCTCTCTGTGGTGGAATACCCTTTTACTACAAGGGTAACCAGAACGGCCCACTCTCTTATGGAAAAATCCCTAAGCTTTGGAGATCCGCACTTACATTAGAGTCATGGGAATATATATATATATATATATATATACACACACACACACACATACTAATGTGGCTCCCTTTTTTTGTGGGGGAAAAAAGAGGACTCTTCCTCATTCCGTAAAGTGGGGAAAATGACATTAAAAGATAAAACTAAGACCTTTATCTTGAATTTTACACAACTACTTGGACAAGGGAGCTATTTAGACTTGTGTATACGTCAGAGTACTCTTCTCGAGTTCTTCCACAGTGAATCAGCCCTTGGAGTACCTGCTGGCTTTTTCTAGCCACATTTGCATTAATCCTTATTGAGATGGGTGGTTTTCTTTCCTCTAATGGAGTCATTTTCTTCAGATATTAAAGTTAAACCATCCAATCCCTCACCTTCAGCCTTCAGTGAATGTGCTTCTAGTTGTCAGGAATGCTGAAGAATTAACACTTTGATTTTTAAATGTGATCCTGGCTGGGCAGATTTCCTTAAAGCAGGAAGGAGAGAAGCATATATTAGTTTGTATGGCTTTTGCTTCTCTTTGGTTTTGTTTCTTAGGATTTGAAAGTGGTTCAGTTTTAATGCTGGTATGAAGGCTAAAAGTCCTTAAGTGAAACCATGTTCTAAAATTCAATTAAAGGGTAAGAAGAATACAAAGCCCATCACTTTCGTTAAACCAGTGTGACAAGAGGCTGTGTTTCTGCATTACAAAAGATACTCAGGCTTTGTGGTCCTGATCAAGGTCCTGGTAAATTGGAGTTCACCCTAGGTGCTTTTCCTCTTTGTGACTGGCAGATAACACATATTTAAATGTTAGGGATTTTTTTTTTTCCTTTGTTGAGTGCAGCTCGATTCTGATGTAATCATGCTGCATACAAGCTCTTGCTGTGCAGCATCCTTATCTTTAAAAGCATAGTAGTCTCCTCAGTGTGACCTCTAGACTAAAAGGGCAGTGATCGACTAACCTCAGTATCCCCTGATTTTATTTCATCTCCTACCTAGTACCCTACCTCCCCTAGGAAGAACATGCCCACCTCCTGCTTATTTAATGATGATGTAATGTACCTGCAAATGGCGCTTCCAGTACTGTGTTCACTGACCCACATTTGTGCTTGGACTAGAAGGGGAAAGAAACAAGACAAAAAGGATAATTGCCAAGAGAACTGCAGATGAGTTCAATGCGACCTCTCGGTGCTAGTCGGCCATCTTGGCTCAATGTTGGGACACACTGTCAGAGAGGAGTCTTTTTTTTTTTTTTTTTTTAAAATGATATTCTGTTCAAAATGAATTCTGAAGGAAAAGTTGCTCATGTCTGTTTCAGAGCACACCCTTTTAAATCTTTTTAAGACTACTCTTCTAGAATTCATTGTAACCCCAAAATAGATGAAAGCTATCTAGAAGTTGCCCTGACAAGCTATTGCACATCTCTGGTAAATCCTGCTGAATGTAAGGAATATTCAGAGCTTTCATACCTCATCATGATGTTATTTAAGCAGCCAACTTATACGACCTGATTTACTTTGAAAAATTTGTTTCATTCAAACTAGAAAGTTCCAGAGACAAAGGACATTTCTCAGCCAAGAGTGTGATGCATTCTTGCCCTGGTCTTTACTTGTGTCTGTGCTCTGGGATGGATGCCGTCTGATGTCTGTTATTGATGGAGCAGACACTACAAAACTAGTCACCTCCCATCTGTCCTGTTGTTTTCTAGTGCTGCTTTGTGCTGAGAGAACATGTTAGTTTACTGAACTTGACCTGTACAAGACTGATTCTTTGTAATTTTAGGGATAAATTAGGTGGTTAATTTAAAGATGAACTTTCAATGTTGCCTTTACATCACATTACAATATCACTTCTTTGAGAAGGGTAATAGAAGCACTGATTCATAGTAAAAATCTTGTTTTTAGCTTTGACTTTTCTTGTGGCTGATTTCTTTTTAAATTGTAAATTACTGGTAACGTTATTTCTATAGAATGTTTTAAATTATGTACCTTCTATTGGATAGTTAAAACCTTTGCATCTTATAAAGGAGTTTGAATGAAAAGAAATACAAAGCACACAGAGTTGTCACCTCACCTTACCAAGAGCATACATACAGCTGGAACTTTTGTAGGAATACCAGGGTGGCCCAGGGAGTTCAGGTCCATTAATCAGTGTGAGCTCTTTTAAGCCTGACCAGAAGAAGTTCATGAACTTTAAATATTCTGAACTTTGTTTTTATAGTAGAATGATTAAGTGTAAACATTGGAGTCAGCTAACCCCAGCAAATTCAGATGTTCTGGGACGGAGTACTTGCAAAGCAGACTTTTCTGTTTTTAATGCAAGTGGAATTTTAGGGGTACTTGTAAATCCTATTTTTAGTCTTTCACCTGGCAAAGTCTATTAATTTAGTTTAACCTCTTGAATATTTTTATCAGAAAGGTGTTACTTACTCCAGAAGCATGGTAGTATTTATAACATAAAACCTCTCAAGGAGTTTAGATAGTGATCAGGGCAAGTGGCTTTGTTGTTTTCCCTCCAGACTTTCCAGGTATGTGTTTTATACTGAGAACTTAGATTTTTAAAAAAGACATTCAGAGAATTTGAGATGTAAAGGAATCTGGCACCCGAAATACCAGAAGGTAAATACAGTTGGGTGGAGAAATAACCCAGAACATACAGGTGCCAGATATAGAATGCATTTAGGAGACTTGTCTGTGGAACACTTGTTCTTGCCACCAGTCAAAGCCATTTTTAGACTGCCCTATCATTAGCCCACTGCTGGAAACTCTGCTGCACTAGGTTGTTTCTTCCACATACCAGATAAAGCTATTGGACTCTGGGTGTTTTTCAGCCTTACTGTCCTATAATAAATCTGAATTATTCCAGTTGCTGCTGACTATGCCTAAGAAAACATATGTAAGTATAATTTGTCAACCAAATTCTGTTGTACATGACTACCTACCGGCAACTTTGATTGATTTCTGTAGTGCTAAATAAACATTTCAGCTGTCTGACCCCAAACGTGGGGCTGTATTGTAAAACAGGTTTTCCTTGGGTTATGGGATTTATTTTATTTCTGATTAAATTTGGGGAAAATTTTCATATCAATAAGCAAGCCATTTTAGGTGTTTTGAGGGGCTAAAGCCTTTTATTTAAGTTGGGAGGTGTGTTGAGCAGTGTACTATAACAAAAAGGAGTCGGTTTTTGAGGGGGGTTGTTTCTTTTCAGGGTGCATACATACTGTGTGCTGCCTCCCACATTCCCAGGTTTGCTCGCCTGCAGTTTCGTTTTGAAATCCTAAATTAGTAGAGCCATTTCCTTTTGTTTAATTAACTGTCTGCAGAGTTGGAAGTATTTTGGTCTACCTTTTCCTATCGTTCAAAATTAGTTAAATGTAATTGGAGACCAAATGTGACTAAGTATAATATTTGCCTGTAATATTCTTTATTGTCAGGGAAGAACAGCTTTTAAGAATGAGTACTAAGACATCAGGATACTGTTTAATAAAGTAGATGTTTTAGTATTTAAAAATACCACCTTGCTAGAGCTGGAGAGATGGCTCTGTTGAGAGATCATCTGTTAGGAGCAGTCACTGCCCTTGAAGAAGATGGGAGTGTGGGTCCCAGCACCCATATCATCAGGTGGTTCATATTGCTTGTAAGTCCGTCTCCAGTGGATCCGGAGCCACCTTCTGGCTTTCTCAGGTCCCACACATGGTGCACACGCACGCATGCATACCTATGAGCAAGCACTTACAGATAAAAACAAACCTTAATGTTTTTCAGAGTATCAAATTACTGATGGTCATAAGATCATCTGGAGGCTTTAGGTAAGAAAGAATTAAGGAATATTAGTGGAATCGAGGTTCTGTTTTCAGCTAAGGGTTGACAAATTACTGTTTTCCTTTAGGTCAAATAAAAGCAAGTCATATTTAGTGTATATTTTGTTCTAGGTAATTGGCTAAGGGCGTTCCCTTAATCAGTCCTCTAGTTGCTATTTAAGATGGATAATTATTACTATGTTATAGATGGAAGATCAAAACTTAATGGATTATTTCACTTCAGTGTCTTAATTCTTAGATGGTAGCTGTCCAAAGGAGAGAGCCTTGCAAGTTCTGCTTTTCATCGTCATACAACATTTCTGTACCCAGGAAATAGATTTTTAAATAGTCATCAGTGGGCAAACTTTTTGTATTGGACTGTTGTTCCCAACTGTTCCTAGTTGGCAATACTTTTAAGTGACTCCATCTCATATATCACAATTGCTATTAATTTGCATATGTGGATAGATGATTGGCCCCCTTGTTCCTAAGCATCTTTCTCCTTCTGTAGTACTAACATGATATGTAGTCAGACAAATACAACAATGGTTTAAAAGAAATTCAAGCGGTTGATTGTGAATTTAGTGATGTAAGTGAAAACAGAGATACTGATGTAGGAAAATGCTTTGGGGTGCAGAGTAACTGCTCTTCTGAGCAGCACCATGGGTGTGACGTTAGCCTGCTTTAAACATAGATTGCCCTGTAGACATACCCCTTTTGTTTACCCATTGGCTATTTCCTACCTCAAGACATTTTGATTATCCTGTGCCCTTTTCTCAAGAGTGTGTGTATACTTGATCTGGAGTGGCTATTGATTCTTTGTACTGAATGCACTCTGCCAGGCTGTGGGTGAATAAATAGTGAATGAGGAACATACACCTGTGATAGTAATGGGTGCTGGTTACAAGAGGATCTGCAGAGAGATTCTCACACAGTCGGCTGAGACCAGAATTGACAACTGTAAAAGCAAATGTCTCAACAGAGTGTTTCTTTTTTTTCCTTTTTTTTTTTTTGAAAAATAATGAGGATACAAAGAGGGCCCTGAAGTTTGTAAAAAGAAACACTTTCACACCGGAAATTTGTGACATCAGAGCAGCAAGAGGAAGAGGAAAAGCTGCTGGTTTATTTTGCAAGTAACATATATCCAGTGCATTTGATCAGTCTGTTCTGGCATATTTTAAAGTTTTAGAAGTTCATATATCCACCTGAGGTGGGAACAGGTGGTTAGGCTGCTGAGATTTCCCATTTTCACATACTGTGTATATTGCAGAAAAATGCTTTATTCCTCTAGGCTTATGAGACAAATGAAAAAAAGTTGGTGTATTTCTTTACTCTGACAGTTTCACTCTCCCTTTGAGGTTTACTGGCCAGGTATCTTTGTGAAAAGAACTTTAAATCAAACAGCTTCGTTTCCTATGAACTGTTGTTTCATGTCTGGTACGAAATTGTGGACTGTACAGGTTTACTACAAAGCTTGAATGGTTTTTGCCCATTATTCACCTACATACGGGTGTGTGTGAAGGGTCGCATGAAGCACAGGCTAGCTTTAACTCCTTTGTAGCTGATAACTTTGAACTTGCCCCCTGCTTCCAGTGATGCAGTGCTGGGATTACAGGTAGGCACCGTCACACCCAGCCTGTAACTCTGAGAATACCAGGCAAGTATTCTGCCGACTTGACCCATGTTTGAAAGTTTCTAAGTATACAGGCTCCTTTGTGATTGCAGTGTTTTTTAAAAGAATAAAGTTATGCTTTATACATCTCTATCCATACTCCCTTAGCCCAAGGAGGTCAGTGGAGTCCAGAAGAGGGACTGCAATTAGAACTAGATAGGTAAGGAGAAAATAAAACACAAAAGACCAGTGCTGGGGACAAAATAGTGCAGGACTTAACGGTGGTGTGGGCAGCAAGTTGTGAGCACATGATGTTACAAGAGTAGCTTATCACATGTCTTGGGAAGAAGTCAGTGATTTCCGACATGCTGAAGATGGTGCTTTTAAATTTATGGATCAGTCAACACCCTAATTTTTTGTGTCATCTTCAGCTTTTAAAAGCAACTCAGTTATAGGCAGTGTTCAGTCCTGTTTAGTCTGAATAGGTTTTCCAGGCTTGGGAACTGGATTTGTAGTCCCAAGAGCTGCTTTAAGGAAACCAGTTAAAACAGTCCTAAAAGGAGTAATCTCCCATAGCCATATTAGTCTGGCACTTTTTTTTTTTTTTTTTAAATAGGTTTCAGGAGAAACAGATTTTTTATTTTCTTTTTCAGTGAACAAAACTTAGAGGTCACCTTGTCTTATGAGAAGGGTAGCTCATAAAAAGATGGGCATGATACTGCTTAGGAACCGAAGAGCCCACTCTGATTGCTGCCGCTTTAGAATTGCTATTGTTGAACAGTCCCCAAGCCCACTCTTCCCCAAGAGCTAAGCAAATCCTAGTAATTTGTTAGGACAGTTTATTAATATTATAACATGAGTAATGACGAGCAGTTTATTATTCACAGCTTCTTTCTGGAAGTCCTTGATGCTTTTTTTATAAACAAGGTATTCTACACATCAAAAAGTGTGTTTTACTCTTCAAAGTTAAAAGTCGTGTCTTAATCCTACCAACATGTCAACTCTGCACACCTTTTGTCCCTCATGCTTGTCGTGTGTAGTGAACTAAATATCCAGCACCATCCTGGTTTAGCTCCTTAGGTTGTACCCATTATTTCCTTTTGGTTTTCTAATCATTAGAAAAATATATATTTTGAAAATATATATATTTGAAAATATATTGATATATATTTATTTTACTGAAATAAAGCATAAAATTTGTTACTGCAATGTGCTTTAGGTGAGTTAATAAAAATGCAAAGTTTAGAATTGATGATACAGTCTCTAGATCAGATGTCACAGTAGTCCAGGCTTCAGATGTAGTTAAGATCAGGCTGCTCTTCAGAGAACCTAGACTGTTCCAGCACCTACATGCAGCTCACAATCATCTGTAACTCCAGGATGTTGGGATGCCTCTTCTGACCCTGAGGGTATTGCATTCACAAAGTACACACATACATGCAGACAAAACCATACACCTAATCAAAGAGAGTAATCCATCCTTCCCTCTTCCTCTCTTCTCACCCCGTTAAAGAAGCTGGAGAGGGAGCTCGGCCAGTAAGAGCGTTTGCTGCTGTTCCAGAGGACCCAATCTTCCCAGCACCCATGAACAGTTACAAAAAAGAAAAGACCAGACTAAGACGCAGGCAGTCTGGGTGTGGTAGCAATCCTGTAATCCCAGTACTCTGGAGGTTCAGGCAGAAGGATTGTCTGGGTCAACACCTTGGTCCCTGCCCCCTCGTGAATGGAAATGATGGTCCACACCTGTAACCCCAGCACATTGGAAATGGGAGTTATTAGTTTAGGACAATTGAGCTTAGGTTCGACTATGACATGACTGTATCAGAAAGTACCAGTAAAACGGATGCACCGAAACAAAATGTCTCCGTAGTGCTAAAGAGGGTAGTCGCACGCAGTCTTGCATTATTGACAAGACAGGGCTCTGACATACCAAGAAGCTGGATTATTGTGTATTTTCTGCGGAAGCGTAAATTTTCTGGGCTAAAAAACCAAAGGTTTGCTGATTGCGTCCATTATAATCTTGGGTTCTTAGGGTCTGTGCATTGGCTTTGCTTCAGTCTCCTAGCCACAAAAGCAAACCTTGTGGCAGCTAAACTCAGTAGGGGTGGGTGTGGGAAGAGGCCTTCCTGAAGTACCTGCCGCGCCCTTTCCTGCACCCAACCCTCTTAGGGAAAAAAAAAACGGGTTCAGTGTCAGCTTCCTGTCCTGGAGAACCGGAAGCAAATGCTTGTCTCCTTCGGCGCGTGCGCAGCCTGGCAGGATATGTACCTTGGGTCGTTCTGGGCTCTACTTGAGCCTCTCAAATCCTGTTTTGTGTGACCTTATCCGTTGCTCAAGGTTCCCAGACTTTTTGGAGCTGGGGAGGGCGTGGAAGAGTACTTCAGGTGCAGCCCACAGCCCCCAAACCCCATGGGTCGGCGTAGTCCTTTAATAGCACCCGGCACGAGTACGGATCCTAGGACCACTGTGATCTGTGATGCTATCGAAGAAAGCAAGAGGAGGGTGGTCCAAACCTCGCTACTGACTGGAAACGGACCTTAAAGACGAGCCCATGTTACAATCAAAACCGTGCTCCTTCCAAAGGCAAGTTTTATCTTCCGTAAGGTTCGGGGCCGGACGCCTGTGCAAATTGTAGAGCCGGATCCATGGCGACCGAGCATCTGCCAGCAGAGAGAGCACAGTCGCTCCTCTCTGCCCCTCACAGCAAGGAAGAGCCGCAGAAACCCAACTATGCTCTCAGACTTACTCTTGTGGGGCACTCGGCGGCCATATCATCAGTTAAATTTAGTCCTAATGGCGAATGGCTAGCAAGTTCTGCAGCTGATGCACTAATTATAATTTGGGGAGCATATGATGGGAAACGTAAGAAAACACTCTATGGTCACAGTCTGGAAATATCTGATGTTGCCTGGTCTTCAGATTCTAGTCGTCTCGTTTCTGCCTCAGACGATAAGACTCTAAAGTTATGGGATGTGAAATCTGGAAAATGTTTGAAAACACTGAAGGGGCACAGCGATTTTGTCTTCTGCTGTGATTTCAACCTACCATCTAACCTCATCGTTTCAGGTTCTTTTGATGAGAGTGTGAAAATATGGGAAGTGAAAACAGGAAAGTGCCTCAAGACTTTGTCTGCTCATTCGGACCCCATTTCTGCCGTAAATTTTAATTGTAATGGGTCTTTGATAGTGTCCGGGAGCTATGATGGTCTTTGTCGAATTTGGGATGCTGCATCAGGCCAGTGTTTAAAAACACTTGCTGATGAAGGTAACCTTCCAGTGTCTTTTGTAAAATTTTCTCCAAATGGTAAATATATTCTCACTGCAACTTTGGACAATACTCTTAAGCTGTGGGATTATAGCAGGGGCAGATGCCTGAAGACATACACTGGTCATAAGAATGAGAAATACTGTATATTTGCCAATTTCTCTGTTACTGGTAGAAAGTGGGTTGTGTCTGGTTCAGAGGACAACATGGTTTACATCTGGAACCTTCAGACTAAAGAGATCGTACAGAGGTTACAAGGTCACACAGATGTTGTGATCTCAGCAGCCTGTCACCCTACAGAAAACATCATTGCATCAGCAGCATTAGAAAATGACAAGACAATTAAAGTGTGGTCCAGTGACTACTGAAGTCTCTGGCAGGCTATGAGGAAGCCAAGGATGGTTTCTCTGAATTCTGGCACAGCTTAACAAATTGTCTTTGTTTGAGTCTGAGACATTTTAATTTGCAAAATGAGACCCCTGTAAAAACAAGTCTAGGACCTAGGGCTCATGAGTCCTAATCTTGAGGCCCGTTAGGAATCTCATGTGTTCATCCCTGGACGGTGTCTCATTCTCTTTCAATAGCTTTCCCAGAGGGGCAAGGTTTTTGGAATATTTGGAAAGGTGACAGAACAGGATGACTGAGGGGAGGAGGGACGTGTAGCCTCTGGTTTAGGAGGTCGTTAAGGGCAGTGACATTAGGGAGGTAATGAGAGAATTTGGAGCTGTTTTACATGTCACTTGCATATTTTCGGTGTTATTCTACATGATGGGGCATCAAATTGCCAAATTAATCTGTCAAGTTGGGGACAATAAATCATGGTCTGGTTTGTTCTATGAATGATAAACTATCCAACACACACACAGTGCTTCTTGATGATAAATTTGCAAGTGACAAAAATCAAAGCATTTGATATCTAAAATGAAGCAAAGGCAAAAAGACCGTATAGACAGGCAACGTTAGGACTGTTAGATTCTGAAGCTATCGGCAGCGTTCCATCGTAAATGTGTGTCTCATCAAGTTCCCAGACAGTGGCATGTGATACCTTTAAAATCACAGCTATTAACTCTGAGAACTATCATGTCTGGTGCTATAATGACATGTCATCTGTTAGCAGGCATATAAAAGTCAGTGAAGTGTTACAGCAGAAACTACCTGAATACCAGACACCTTGGTAGCATAAGGACGAGGCTAATGAAGATGTACTTTCCTAATGTAATTCCTTGGGAGTAGGAAAGGGTCTAATTGGGAGCCAAGCCATGAACTAGGAGGTAGCAGTTGACCCCAGCAAGTCCGTGATTAGCTCAAAACTCTTGGCCAGACCACTCTGTCTTTGCCAGGGTATTCTCAAAGGTGCTTCAAAATGCCTCTGCCTACTGGCATGCTAGACCACTCAGTGCACGGTCTGGCTTCTTTCAAGACTCTGGGAAGCCAGCCTCCACAAAGGCATCCTGGCTTCTTATCCTGTCAGACATGGTATAGAGAAGAGAAAGCTACAAGACTCATGTCTCAGAGGCTAGAGTAGAAGCTAGGTAAGGCACCTGATGCTCCAAAGAAGAGATACTAAGTTTGAAATTACTTGCCTGTTTTTCACTTTGTCTGCAAAGTGGGGAGGCTAGATTTTACTTGGATCAAAGCAACAAAACACAAAGTCATTCTTTAAGAAAATTTATTTGTTCCTCTACAGCAGAAATAGGGAAGTGGATTATGTCTGAGAAGTGCATGTCTGCAAAGTGGGTCTCAGATCACATCCTTGCTAAAAGCAAGCTTCCTGTTGCAACCTTACTCCTGGGTTTTCCAAATCTGGCACAAATAACTTCTAGTCTGTTTTGGCCTTCATAGCTGCCTCCTCTCTCTGACGGGCTTTCCTTTCTAGGTTCAAGCTTGTTAAAGACTCATGTCTTTTCGCAGCCTAAAAGGAAACACAGTTGAAGAGATGTCGGCAGGTCTGTAAGGCTGTTGTCCCCTTGTGCTGAGAACAGTAGGCTAACTGCAGCACAGGCCAGGAGTGCTCGGCTGCCTGGACACTGAACAGCATGCCTTCTACACACCTTCCCCCCCTCTGACTTGAGAATCCAACAGCCCAGCCAAGGAGAGAAATACACAGCTCCCCCTCCTCTGCTCTGCACACGGCCTCTCTCCACTCCTGTCTTCCTCACATCCATCCCTCCTTTCTACCTCCCTAACTCATGTGCACTTCCTCCCTTTCTAGCCCTTTCTTCTTTTAACAAAACATTCAGCTTTGGGAATCCCAGGCCTTACCAAAATATTACCCCCAATGACTTCTAGAATTGTCTATCCCTGAACTCCACCCTTTCAAAGCAACTGGCAGCAGGGGAGCACTCTCCATTTCTTTGGCTTCCCTCAATGGGAACTGTTAAACTTGTATGAAGCTTCTATAGTCAGACCAGTGTTTATGTCAAGTATATGAACCTAGCAGCCTCAGAAGCTGGGATTTTCTGACACGTTACTTCACATGTGAAGAATTTGGTGGGAGGAGAAAACGAATGGGAAACAAATGTCAATGGTAAGGACAAAGCATGATGGCTACTAATTATCTCTTCTAAATGACGTCAGCTCAAAGGCCTTTCGGTTCTAGCACAGCCTTGGAAGGTGCTGGAGGACGGCCTGGGAATTGGCTTCTGCAGATCTTTAACATCAGTCAACCATTTCTCAGAGTTCTAGAAATCCATGTGCCCGTGCACAGGCGTCTAAAGGTTTCAGCCTGAGAACCATGAGTGGGAGGTCAGAGGTCTAACGGGAGATGGGAAAAGCGCAGTAGAACAGGCTCACTTTCAGAGAACTTCACCCCGGTCAGCACCCTTGGCCCTTTGTGCTCCTATGAGGCCAGACTGAAATGGCCAGTGCTTTCATGTGACTGCAGGGCGCAGAGAGTCACCAGTTCACTTCCTTTTTACTCGAGTTGCTCAGGGTAAGATGAGTTGACAAGCACTTCTTCAGAAGTATCTTTTAAATATGGACTAACAGTTAAAGGGAATCTCTGAAAGCTATGACACAGAATTAGACATGACATTCAAGGTGTGAGTGCATTTAAAAGCACACATACACACTCTAGATTTTACTTCTTTTTATTTTGTGTGTATAGATATTTACCTGTATGTGTACCTGTGAAGGCCAGAAAAGGGTGCCAGGTTCCCAGGAACTGAAGTTACAGATGTTCTAAGCTGCCATGTGGGTGTGGGGGGGTGGGGGGTGGGGGAGAGACTGAACCTGGGTACACACTGCAAGGGCAGCAAGAGGTTCTAACCACTGAGCTATCTCTCCAGCCTCCAAGGTAACACTATCTTAATAACAAGATGGTTTAATAGGACATTTAGTATCATGCAAAATTAGATCTAAAGTTTTTTCTTTTTTTTAATTTTAAGTTTTTGTCTCTACTTACTACATGAGTTTTGGAAGGTGTGTGGTGCATGTGTAAGTTTCAGGCTCCTTCATTAGTAAGCCTGTCGATGAGAAAGCTCTCTCAGGTTCCCACATCCAGTAAGTGAACTTAACAGTTGCTGCTGTAGAACACACACTATGTACTGAGGAACAATTTTACTCTTACCTCAGTTATGTCTAGGTTCAAATTCTGTCATCAGGGAGATGCATGGTTTGGACAAGGTGCCAATACTTTAAAAGGTTATTTATTGTGTGTGTGCAGGCACACATGTGCTACGGAGTGCATGTGGGACGTCCAGGATGTTAGGAGTTGGGTCTCTCTTACCACCTATTGGGATGAAGGGACTGAACTCATGCCATCAGGCCTCTGCCTGCTGAGCTCGCTCTCTCTTCAGCCTGCTGCTGAAGCCTCCTAAGCTACAGTTTCCTCCTCTTGTGGTAGCATCTATCTAGCAAAGCTGTTGTGAGGTGCAAATGAGGACACCACTCAGAAGAGCCTGGAGTGCGGTAAACATTCAGTTAGTAAACTAATGCAAAGTATTCTTAGAGCCCATAAATTAATGCGATGTATTCCCCTTCTCAGAGCAAATGTCTGAGCCAATCACCACTTTCCTCCATCTTTGGGGAAAGCATGGAGAGGCAGAGAAGAGCCCATTCTCACCTTCTTGCCCTCAATAACCATATAGATGCATCCTGCCACTGTCAGGGCAATCATTAAATAGCTGACCTTCACCCGGATCTTGTTCTTTGCAGCATCAAGCATCTCAAACCTAGTAACAGAACGAGAAAACCATATTAACCCTTCCCTTTCTGAACTTGTAGCAGGACCAAACACTCTGTGCATCACAACGTACACAGTGCTGTCCGTAAACAGAAAAAAGAAGCTAGGACCTAGGGACCTCACAGCACCTTGGAGAGGGTAAACCAAGTTCACAACTTTTTTTTTTTTTTTTTGGTTTCTCTTAGAGACCTGGTCTTTCTTGCTTTATAGCCCATGCTGGCCTTGAACTCATTCTTCTCTCAAAACTTCTGCTATGAACTTAACTTATAGCAAAAACACAGTTCAGAAAGAAAACAAACGTGGAGGAGTAATGTCCTTTTTGTACTCCAGTTTTTCACTTTTGGGGAGAGTGGAGGGTTGAGCCAGAGTTCCTCAGTGTAGCCCTGGCTGTCCTGGAATTCACTCTGGAGACAAGGCTGGCCTTGAACTCAGAGATCTGCCTGCCTCTGCCTCTCCAGTGCTGGAACTAAAGGCGTGCACCACCACACCTCTTCTTCATGCAGTGTCTGAGGAGGCCACAAAAGGATTCTGGATTTAGATCCCCTAGGACCAGGGATACAGAAGTTTGTAAGCCATATGTAGGTTCTGGAAATTGAACCTCCATTCTGGAAAAGAACGGCCAGTGCTCTTAACCATAGAGCCATCTCTGCATCCCTGATTACTCTGATTTTGGATTTGGGGTTAGGGGAGGTTAGAAACTATGTTATCAATTCAAAGTCTTTCCATTTTCATCAACTCATCAAAAAGTGCATTTCATAACAGAACTCATATTTGCTGGGAATAATGGCACAAGCCTTGAACCCAAGCAGAGGCAGGAGCAGCTTTGGGAGTTCAAGGCCAACGTGTTCTACATAGCAAGTTCTAGGACTGCCAGGGCTACACAGAGACCCTGTCTCAAAACAAACAACAAAACAAACCTTGGCTTTGTTTCAAATAATGTACTAAATCGTTATTTTTCTTCAGCCCCTAATCTAGCTTTGTCTTGAACCAGGAATAGACCTGACTGCCTGGCCAGTGAAACAATCCCTTACCAATGGTCCCTCAATGTTCATCTTGTCATGGAGGTTTGCCAAAACTGACAGTGGGGCCTGTGCTCCTCGGCAAGTCCCTAGAGAAGTAGCTCTTATAACCTGTCCTCCAACTGCTGACCTACATGCCTAAACAGACAAATTTTCAGGCAAAAACAAAAAGCCTAATGTGCAAGAGTCTAAAGAGAAAGCTGGTGCACAAGATGGCCTGAGTTGAATTCCCAGGACCCATATGGTGGAAGGAACTTGTGTAAGTTGTCTAACTTTGACACCAGTGGTGTCACGAGCACCACCCACAACACTAAATAATATTTGAGTTAAAATGAAATGAGTGAAGTGTAGTTATCTTTGTGAGTCTGAAGGAAGGCAGCGGGTTGTGGTTCTCCTGCTGTACAGTAACTAGAAGAACCTCATGGCAGCACACAGGAAGTCTAAGTGGGGTCTTCCCAGAAGGTGGCATTACCCACAGTGGGATTGGAATGGTTTTCATGTACTTCCCTGATATATAACACACATAACGTTGAGCATCAGCAAAAGTAATGGCTTTCAAATACTGCCTTGGAGGAGACCCAGGTGGGAGAAGGACCCTGAACACATACATAATGTGATGTAAGAGCTAGCTGGGACTTGGGAGGCAGAATTGTGTGTGGAACTCTCCAGGCACTGAAGCCGGGCCTGCACGACGGATAAGACAGCGAATACTTAACTGCTTAACTAAAATCATTGGAGATCCCGCCAGCCACAAAAGCAAACAAGAAACAAAAACATTTTTAACAGGTGTGGTGAGAATGAGAATGTCTTCCCACAGTCTAGAGCAGTGAGAATGAGA
>JADRCH010000065.1:131041-145893 GCA_019843965.1 Rhynchomys soricoides | reverse complement strand
CAGTCTAGAGCAGTGAGAATGAGAATGTCTTCCCACAGTCTAGAGCAAATGGATACTTGGTTGACCTGGACCAGCAGGCTGTCCTTCAGTGATAGGTCCCTAAGGGAGAGGACTGAGGATGAGGACAGTCAGGACCAGGAGGCCTTGCATAAGCTGGCGGCTTATGCCAAGCAAGTTTATTGAGATGTACAGAGTCTTAGAGTATGCAAGGAGGGCGGCAGGGGAATGGCACAGTCGGTAAACGCTATCACCAATGGGGTGAAGTCAGCAAGAAGCTAATCAAGCAATGCTGCACAAAAGGAACACGGGCTATCCCAAGTGTGTCACAGGTAAAGCATATAGCGGCTGTGGGACTGACAATTCCAGTTTCTTCAGGGAAAAGGCAGGTTCCCAGGAACCAACCTTTGAGGCCGTGGCCCCAGACTAGAACTTGTCATGTCTACCCCTGGGCAAGGACACAGAACCAGCATTCTTCCTGTCCTTTAATGAGGGCTTCGTCTCCAGTAGGTGGCACTGTGTGGGGAGGATTAAGAGGTGTACACTTGTTGGATGGCTTAAGCTGGGGACAGGTTTAAGGTCTCAAAAGCCACACACCTTTCCCAGTTCACCCTCTCTACTCCCTGCTTACAGTTTGACATGTGAGCTCTCAGCCCACAGCTCCAGTCTCATGTCTGCAGCCTGCTGGACCCTAACCCTCTGGAAGGTGGGTTGGTCATAGTGTTTTATAGAAGCAACTTAAAAAGAACTGATACAACACCATGTTATGTGATTGGTCAACTAAATCTTGTGATCCTCCCTACAGTGGCATAGCTTACACTTAGGAGACCATTTATAAATATATCTAAATATGGCCATGACAGTTGCCACCCATCTCAAAAGGAACAGGTTTGGTTTTTGTTTTTGTTTTTGTTTTTTTTAAAAAAAAAAAAAAAATCACATGAAGTTGGAAGGAAAATGTGGTAGGAACTGGAGGAATAGGTAGCTAAATTAAATCAAATCACGTTTTACTTACTATGAAATCCTCAAAAAATGATAATAATGAAAGGCAAGATAGTATCTGTTCTGAGAAGATCTTTGAACCAGACAGGGAGGCTAGATATGCCGAACAAACACTGAACAGCACCCCTTCCCCATGCCCCACCCCCTAGTGTAGATCATCTTGTTTGTGCTAAGATATTATCAAGAGACCAGGGAACAAGCAAGACCTGGGTTAAGGAAGACTAAGGCTTTCCTGCTGAAGTCATTCCAGTGATGATGATGTGCTCTCTAATCACAGGGCTCTGTGAACTCGAAGCAGATACAACCTGTCTATCTGGACATGATGTGCTGCTCGAACCCTGGTCTTTTTCAACTCTGAAAGCCCAGGAATAGTTTCCTGTTGACAGGGAACTTAGTAAAGTCCCTTGCTTTAAGGAGAAGAATGCCCACAGCAGAGAGAGTTTCACTCCTGGCCAACATGCCGGCCAGTCAGGGCCTTTAGCACAAGGCTGAACAATGCTTCCACCTGAGGCAGGTTTGCAGCCAGGGGACGTGTGAGTGACGATGCCTGAGACACTCTTGACGAGAGTACTGCTGCATCAAGAGGTAGAGGCCAGGGGTTAAACATCTTGCAGCACACATGGCAGTTCATAAAGCCCAAAATATTCCAATTCAAAGTGTCCGCAGTGCTAAGGCTGCGAAACCCTGGCTTGGGGGAACCTGCAGAGATCACTCAGAAATTCTGAAAAAGTCTAAATTGCAGCCGGGGATTAAGGAGGCAGGTGGGAAAAGAAACCCCTCCTGGTTACCAGGGAGGGATACCCAAGGTGACCAGCGTAGGACAAGTTCGAGGTTTAATTTGCTCAGGTCTTTGAAGTTTCAGTCCAAGATTAATGTACCCATGGCTTTGGGTCTGTGCAGCGAGGGGGTGAGGGGTATAATACCCTGCTGAAGTGTGAGAGTATGGGGGTGGGGCAGCACTTACCTTGAAGGAAGCAAAAAAGCTGAAGAGATTAGGATCCCTGAAGATTTCCCATGATCCCTCCCCTCCCCTCCTTTGTTTTGAGAAAGGGTTTTTGTATGTCGTCCTGGCTGTCCTGGAACTCACTCTATAGACCAACCAGGCTGACTCTGAACTCAGAAATTCACCCGCCTCTGCCTCTCAAGTGCCAGGACTAAAGGCATGCACTACCACCGCCTGCCTAGGCCTCACCTCTTAACGTTTCTATGACTTCCTAAGAGCGCCATCACCTGTGGGCATTTGGAAGATGTTTGATATCCAAACAAAAGCAGCTGCATCAAGACACTCTTACTCCCAAGGCTGGTACTTGTGTGGGTTTTGTAGGGTGTAGTTACGCTCCTTATGCTCAACGTAGAAACTAAAATAGTGCATGTTACCATTTGGCACTGTTAACATCAGCTGACTTCAGTACCCAACAAATCTTTCAGTCACTAGGAAACACACTAAACAGTTCCCCAACACTGTTCTGGGTCCTCCAAAGAGGAAACTCACAGAGAATGGGTAATGTTTTCACATCTGGTCAGTAGGTTTTAAACAGAACTCAAAGATACTCTGCTTTTCCCTCTACAGACCAGTGAGAAGCGCAGGCCTCATACAGCCCTCAGCCCAGCACTCACGAGATCGTCTCTGGGATCTCTTCCTCCTTCTTGAAGCGTCCTGACCACAGCAGGATCTTCTTCTCGAAGTCTGTGGGCTTGTGCTGTGGCACTCTGTGTCTGTAAGCCTCTGTGGAGAAAAATAGGTAGGAGTCTGGCTTGAGAGTTTAATGCTCAAATCAAGCAATGAAAAACTCTGTTCTTATCTTTCAGCTACTCATTTAACACAAACACCAGGAGACTTCACGCAGACCCAGAGCTTCGTGTTATTCAAGTAGGATTGCACAGAATGCCTCATTTCCCAAGTGATATTCCTCAACACCGTGAGCATTAAGGCAGAAGGCAAAAAGTCCCAGCCACTATACAGTGGAAAGATGGGATGGGGAGGATGAGCTGAGATGGCCAGCAAGGCTTGTCTGTCTCCAGAACAATAAGAAAAAGGTGTATCAGTTTAGATTACATTAAAAGACCTTCAACCCCAAGCTAAGGAAGACATCTTAGCTTGATCCTGTCTCCTAAGTATTGGGGATTGGTTCTAATTCTTTGAATTAATCTGGCCCCCCAAATCAGGAATCTGTGCATCCCAATGCTGAAGGTCTTTGTCCCCAATTGTTTTTTTCTCTCTTTTTTTTGATACTTTACTTACATTTCAAATGTTTCCCCCTTCCCAGGTCTCCCCTTTGGAAACCCTCTATCCCATCCCCCCCCCCCCCCCCTGCCTCTATGAGGGTATTTCTCCCCCACTCCCATCTTCCCTCCCTGGCATTCCCCATATACTGGGGCATCTAACACTCTCAGACCCATGGGCCTCTCCTCCCCCTGATGGCTAAAAGATCCTCCTCTGCCACATATGTGGCCAGCACCATGGGTCCCTCCATGTGTATTCTTTGGTTGGTGATCCAGTCTCTGGGAGCACCAGGAGGCCTGACCAGTTGACACTGTTGCTCCCTCCCTATGGGGCTACAAACTCCCTCAGATCCTTTAGTCCCTTCTCCAACTCCTCCATCTGGGACCCCAAGCTCAGTCCAATGGTTGCTGTGAATTGAATCATGGATGCTTGAGCTAATATTCACTTATCAGTGAGTACATACCATGTTTGTTCTTTTATGACTGAGTTACCTCACTAAGGAGGATATTTTCAAGAGGAATGCAAATTGATCCATTCCTATCTCCCTGTACAAAGTTCAAGTCCAAGTGGATCAAGGACCTTCACATAAAACCAGATACACTGAATCTAATAGAAGAGAAAGTGGGGAAAAGTCTCGAACACATGGGCACAGGGGAAAGGTTCCTGAACAGAACACCAATGGCTTATGCTCTAAGATCAAGAATCAACAAATGGGACTTCATAAAATTGTAAAGCTTCTGTAAGGCAAAGGACACTGTCAATAGGACAAAACAGCAACCTACAGATTGGGAAAAGATCTTTACCAATCCTACATCGGATAGAGGGCTAATATCCAATGTATACAAAGAACTCAAGAAAATTCCAGAGAACCAAATAACCCTATTTAAAAATGGGGAACAGAGCTAAACAGAGAATTCTTAACTGAGGAAACTCGAAGGGCTGAGAAGCACCTAAAAAAATGTTCAATATCCTTAGTCATCAGAGAAATGTAAATCAAAACAACCCTGAGATTCCACCTCATACCAGTCAGAATGGCTAAGATCAAAAACTCAGGTAACAGTATATGCTGACAAGGATGTGGAGAAAGAGGAACACTCCTCCATTGCTGGTAGGATTGCAAGCTGGTACAACCTCTCTGGAAATCAGTTTGCCGGACCCTCAGAAAATTGTACATAGTACTACTTGAGGACCCAGCTATACCATTTCTGGGCATATACCCAGGACATACTCCAACATGTAATAAGTACACATGTTCCACTGTGTTCATAGCAGCCATATTTATAATAGCTAGAAACTGGAAACAACCCAGATATCCCTCAACAGAGAAATGGATACAGAAAATGTACATTTACACAATGGAATACTACTCAGCTATTAAAAAC
The DNA here is from genome assembly GCA_019843965.1 of Rhynchomys soricoides. Classification (NCBI taxonomy): domain Eukaryota; kingdom Metazoa; phylum Chordata; class Mammalia; order Rodentia; family Muridae; genus Rhynchomys; species Rhynchomys soricoides. The sequence goes on along the minus strand of JADRCH010000065.1, from coordinate 141,288 downwards.
AATGACTTCATGAAATTTGCACGCAAATGGATGGAACCCAATTGATTTTTGACTTATCAATAAAGAGCCAATGGCCAATGGCTGGGCAAGTAGACTGAGGCAGGACCTTTGGATTTGCACGGACTAGGAACTGGAAAAGAGGAGAGAAGAGATTCGCCATGAGGAAGAAAGACCAGATCTAAAGGCCCATGTGAAAACCAGGGAAAGTGGCCACATGGGCCACTTCCTCAATTGTGTTTGGGTAGCAGAGATAGAATATAGAGTTTAGGGCTGGAGAGATCGCTCAGCAGTTAAGAGCACTAACTGCTCTTCCAGAGGTCTTGAGTTCAGTTCCCAGCAACCACATGGTGGCTCTCAACCATCTGTAATGGGATCTGATGCCCTTTTCTGGTGTGTCTGAAGACAGCTACAGTGTACTCATATATAATAAATAAATAAATCTTTTTTTAAAAAAGAAAAAGAAAAAGAAAGTGAGAATGGTTGACAAAGACAGCTGATGTTTACCTGCAGCCTACACACACACACACACACACACACACACGCCTTTGCATTATGAACAATAACATGCACAGTAAGAAAGGCAAAGCTACATGACTGCCTACCTCTTCAGGTTCTTTTGATTGTAAATAACTCTAAGGGGTATGGAAGGGGGCTACCTATTCCATAAATGGATGAAGCAGTAAGAACTTACGGGTTGGAGCTTTAGGACTTTCCTGTGGCTTGGTGCAGAATCCATTGATCCTCTTCAAGTCAGTGTTTCTGGTAAACCTTAGAGACGAGGAAGCATTTCTTTCATATAACCTAAAACAATGTCCTAAAAGAGAGATACATATTTTAGAAAGTCTGATGCTTTTTCAAGGTGAGAAATTCCTGCACATGGCTGAGTGTGGTGATGCAGGCCTATAATCCCAGCAGTTGGGAGGGATAGGAGGATCATCAGAAGTCTGAGGCTAGCCTGGGCTACACAGAGTTTCAAGCCAGCTATATAGCAAGACTCAGTTTACACCTCCTCCCACCCAGAAGAAAGGGCAAGTCTGTAAGTTTTCATTTATATACACAAAACACAAATTAACTCATAAAGGTTGGGTATGGTGACACAGTCCTTGGAAGGCTGAGGCCTGAGGATTTCAAATTCGAGGTTAGCTGGGGTCACATAGTGGGCCTGAGTTACTCTAGCTCAAAGAAACAAGCAAAGAAAACAGACAAAAATTCAGCTCTCTTAGAAAATACAAGTTAGCTTGTTTAGAAAATAGAATATATGTAAAGCATACAAGCCACACACATGTAGGAAAGATGACTGTATCTAAGATGTTATGCTTTAAAATACAATCACTTTGCCAATTAAGAGACTGGAGAGTTATAGCATAACGCTTTATCAGTAAATTCTATGGAAGTACTTTCCACATGTGTGTAGTCATGAAGACAGCATGGCAGTATTACTCCTGTCTCTTAAAGACAGGCAGTTGAAGTTTGTTAAGAGTCAAGCTAGAGTTTTTAGCAAGGTTGCGTATACTTCTTGTTGCACCACAGATACCTGGGTGTCATGGGACATGGTGGCACCTATCTGGAATCCCAACACTTGGGAAGCAGAGACTGAGGAACCTAGAGTTCCAGGTCATTCTCTGCCACACAATGAGTTGAAGGCTATTTTGAAACTTTGTGAAAAAGTACTACGACTCTTCCTTCCTGATCCAAGACCTGTAAGTTGATTTTATCGTTTAGTGACACTGAACTGACCAGCCCAGGTTACCCCAGGTTACCCCTTACAAAGTTCCCCATCCACCCTTCCTTTGTGTGCTCACAGAAGTAACTGCTTCCTACTGATTTCATCATGGGTTGTAGGAAGACAGCACCCTTTTCCATGTCATTTGGCCCTTAGGTATAGGGTCAATAGGATTGTGGGATAAATGTTTGCACAAATAAACACATGTACACAAGGGCAAGCGCACACACACACACAACCTCGGCAGGTGACCTTCTATTTAAAAGCGGTGTATGGAGCGCCTGTACCATAATGTGTAAAGCTTCTGTTATCTGGCAGTCCTCAAATGTTCCCATCTTTGGTTTGGAGGGACCTTTGAGGTGGCTCCCAAGTTCCTTCCATATGAGATAAGTGGTTGCTGACAGCTTCCTTCCTCTCTGAGAACATGTTCCAGACCCACTTTGAATGTTTCCACCCTAACTTGAAGTTACACATTTCTCCAAAAGGATCTGGGGAACGGTATTAGAGACCCCATAGGGACATTCATGGTTTGTCACCATGCCAAAGCCCTTTTGGTGAGCAAAGCTAATGTCTTAGGAATACTATTGGCTTGATGAAACACCATGGCCTAAACAAAGCAAGTTGAGGAAAGGGTTTATTTGGCTTGGACTTCCACATCGGAGCCCATCATCGAAGGAAGTCAGGACAAGAACCCAGACAGGGCAGGAACCTAGAAGCAGGAGCAGATGCAGAGGTCATGGAGGGGTGCTGCTTACAGGCTTGCTCAGCCTGCTTTCTTATAAACCCAGGACCACCAGCCCAGGGATGACACCACCCACAATGGGGACTGGGCCCTCCTCCATCAGTCACTAACTAAGAAAATGACCACAGTCTGATCTTGTAGAGGCATTTCTCAATTGAGGTTCTTCCTTCCAGATTACACTAGCTCGTGTGTTAACAAAAAACTAGCTAGCAAAGAATACTTTTAAGAAATATATTTTAGTCAGAAATTTTCACCTTCTATATGAATAATTTAACCAATTAGTGATTAAACATAATTAAAAGCAGAGACATCCAAGAAAGTTTTAATGGGAGTGGGAAAAAAGGGAGTCACAAAATGTGAGGTCATGGCGTGAGGCAGCGTGTTTCTGAGAGTGGGGACTGTAGAAGAGCCCAGGTCAAGGGAACAAGGAAAAAGAGAGACTGTAGGAAGTACCACTGAGCAGGAACGCAAGCAGGAAGGTGTGGGTGATGGATCTAGCCAGGCCCTGGCACTCTCCAATGCTCTGGAAAGGGAAGGCCAAGGATGCATCTTTTGCTCAGGAGCTCGCCGCTCTATGGGCACACGTGCATTTGCGAGGATCGAGTGGCTGCCTGTGAGTCTAAGCCTGGGACTGGAGCAGTGAGGAGCAGAGGTGGCTTCACCCATAGCCCCAGTCTCCTCTGCTCCCTCACTCATACCCCCCGTCTCTGTGGACTCCTGAATTTGTCTCCATAAGGGATGGGAGGCTATAGTTTTCTTTTGATGTTTTTGCTGGCTTACACCAGATAATACATCCTCATTAAAGGAATTGGGAAGTGTTTTGAAGTGGGAATCTCACTATGTATCCCAGGCTGGCCTCAAACTCTCAACCCTTCTACCTCAGCCTCCAAGTATTGGGTTTATAGGTACATGCCATCAGATCTATAATAAGACCTATAGAAGACCGGCTTGAAAGGTCTTGTCTTTTCTTGCCTTCCTTTTTATTTCTTTGCTTTACTGGGGACACAACCCACATCCTTAGCCATACTGGGTTACCACTTTACACTGAGCTACCATCTCCAGCCCTCTCCTCTGCCTCGAGAGTTGTAAAGGACTAGCTCTAATTCTCCTTAAGTGTTTGGGTCAGATTTGAAAACATTATTTGGCTCAGTCTCACTAAGTTTTGTTTTTGTCTAGGTGTGTCCTTTTCATCTACTTTATGTAATTTTGGGCATATAATTACTTTTAGTATTATCCTGTATTCTTCATGTATTTGGTCGGCCACAGAAATTTCTGCTTAGTTTAGTGGTCACCTGATAAATAGACAAAGTTTCCCACTATAAGTCTGGGAGCCTCTGCTGCCAGCCCTGAGAGGATGAAGCCCATCTCAACTCCAGGCAGGCAGCTTCCATCCCCCTCAGCATTTCCTGATGCACTCCATCCCAGCAGTGCACTGGAGGTGTCAGGTTGGAATGAACGCCTTCCCAGCTTTTCCTTCTAGATGCTTGTGTTTACCGGCTACCACCTCTGCACCATGCTGAACAAACACCACAGGTTTCCATAATGTCCCAGAGACAAAGCTGTTTGCACAGCTTAGAATCAGGTGAATCACGAGCTCTGTGAGTGGAAAGTTCCTGCCAACTGCTACCCAGATCAAATGATAAGTAATCTCGGGTCTGGGTGGGGAGCTGCTAATCCCTTCTGCCTTCAGCAGCTCCAGCTATTACCACGATTGAGGCTGCTGGTGTTCCAGGTGCTGTGAAGCTGACAGGAGAATAAAGCAAACCAAGTCAGAGCCGCTAAGTCTCGGGGTTCTTACCAGAGTTCACTCACTTGTCTTCAATCAATGTTCCTCAGATCATGAGGCCTTACAAAACCCTGGCAGCTTTCATTACACAATAATGGATGCCCTTACTGACTGACACAGGAGAATCTGGCCCGCAGTGCAAAGTCACCTACAGTGACTGCTCCTAATGACTCTGTTCATTTCCTCTTCTAGGTCTGTGGTCACAGCAGCACCATGACCACCTCGGCACCGGTGACCACAGTGATGCTACCTAAGGGCAGCAGGTGTCACACGTCAAAGGAGATGAACTGCAATTGTTCTCGATTGCTCATTTTGAATATGGTAATGCAGCACAAAGGCTGATCTGATTTGAGGGCAAATTGGAAAAACAAGTGGCAGTGTCTGGCAGATGTGACTCACAGCAGGCTCTACCATTTGGTTCATGTTCCAACATCACTCACAAGTAATTTTTAGAGCAATCTGCAGCTCTACCCCAAGGGGCCAGAAGTCCTGACAAAGGTAGTTACCAGGGTGTGAGGGTATGAGAAGAGACTCCTCAACAGCTCTTCACAGGACAGACAGAAGCACACGCTGCTGAGCCCCTCAAACCTCAGTGTCAGAGTCAGCTGCAGGCCTGCCAGTTTGAAACACACCGCACAGCTACTGACCTCTAGTGTCTCTTCTCTTTTTTCTTCTCTTGCCCCGACCTCTTTTCATCCAGGGCCTCATGATGTATCCCAGGCTGGCTTTGAGCTTACAGAAATCCCTCCACTGGTGCAATGACAGAATGAACTATCATACTCAGGAGTGAGGTGCACTTTGAGAACCTAGTACCCCATCCCCACAAATGGTGGTGAAACAGATAACATAAAAGTTACCATTTCAACCACTGTTAAGTGCCTGACCCAGCTTCACTACGTACACTCACTGTGGTTCCACCATTACAACATCCATCTCTAGGGCTGTGCTGAACCAGGGAGCCCCTGGTTTAAAGTGACCCATAAAGACACGCCCCACATAATGCTGTCCCATTCTTATCCCCTGGAAGGGTAGGAGCAAGGTCCGGAGCTCACTAGACAGACTCTACTCTCTAAATGGAAAGCAGGGGGCAAAGGCAGTAATTATTTCTTTAGTGGCCCCTTCCCAAAGAGAATAGAAGATAAGCCGACACTTGTTCAGTTTCACAGTAATAATAAAAGCAAAAATACTGGCCTATGGGTGTTCAGTGGCCATCAACCACATAAGTGCATGTGGAGATCTTTATTCATTCGCCCAGCAGATAGTAACTAAGTATCTATTATGTATATGTACAGGACACTTTGGCAATATAAGGGGCAGATAAAAATCTGTGCTATATGAGAGACACACACACACACACACACACACACACCGGAAACTCACTGCCGAAGAGAAAAAATATAAATGAAGGGGTGACTGGGACATGACATATCCATCCATGTATTTGAAATGAGTATGTATGACACTTCAGAGTTAGTCAGGAGCATCTCTTTGAGAATGTCACTTGTAGGTTTAGGGACCACAAAGAGGCCACTTAAAGTTAAAGTGGAAGGTGTAAATGACGGGGGTTGGGGGAGGAGTAGAATATGAGGTCAGAGACGCGCCCGGGACACAATGGGGCCAGGGATTTGAAGGCATATCTACCTATATCAGAAATGCCACCCAACCCTTTCCTGCTGTTAGTCCGTACTGTCCGATAATAACTTCTACCTCTCTAAAAGACAAATGCCGATTAAAACATATACACATATGATATGTATATACCTTAGAAATATAACAGATGAGCATACAAATAATTTTCAAATGTTATTACTGAAAACAATCACAAACTGCCTGGTGAGCTCATGATTTTGATTTTATAACGAAATGAGAGCATAAACAAGGCACATCTCATTAACTTTCCTGTTAGGTCCCTAAGAGATAAAACACATTGCCCCAGATATCCAAGACAGAAATTTTCCGTTCTCTGGTGGATCAAAATTACAAACACAGAAAACAAAAGAAAAACAGCCCTTTAACCCTGTGGGTGCACTGGAAGCCTTGTCTGTCCCTGGCTGACCAGTCAGTGCTTGGTCCCCAGAGCCCTAGCAGGAAATCCAAATGAAGACTCATGGCTGCCTGTAAGGCTCTGACCAGACCAAACTGACCAAACTGCCGACTACTTTTATGAGTAGAGGTTCTCAAACTGTCTATCAGAGTCAGAGAGACTACTGGACCCCTCTGCCCAAGTTTCTCACGGTGGTAATGGATGGGTCTGAGGATGCATGTTTCTAACATGTCCTAGAGAGCTGATACAGCCTGTCCAGGGACTCACAGTTTGAGAATCTCTGCTACACAAGTATTGCTGCTAACTGGTGGCTGGGGGTGGGTTGGGGGTGGGAGATGAGGCTGGCTGAGGTACTGACGTCCCTTCTGGTAGTCCTTTTCCATAAAAATCTGCTTCAGTCCAGGATGACACATGGATAGATGTTTTTGTTTTTGAACCCCAGGCTCTTTAAAGATCTTCTTAGAGATAACTCACTACAGAGCAGCCTGGGATGAGACTAATCTCTAGTGATCAGTGAAGACAGATGAGAGTTCAGTCAGTGTCCATAAAGGGACCTGTAGGCTATCTGACAGTGTTCCTCTACTTGGTGTCAAGATCTGTCGCTGGCTATCAAGTCTGACAGCGTTTACTTTAAAAAGCCACAGCACTTGTCAAGACTACTAAAACTGCGTTACGAAGTGCAAACATTTAAATACCAACCAGGACACGGGGATCCACATAAGTGCTTCCTCCCTCTAGCCAGCTGACAGGCTGGAGTCAGTAACACCTCAGGTAGCAAGGGACACACTAGTCTCAGGTCTTGCTTCCTATATACCACTCTCTAGTGCAAGGAATCAGGGCTCCTTGGAAAGCAATGGCAGATCTACACAAAGGTACAGGGAACACGAGAAAGACCTGGGGCATCTTTCAGTCCAAAAAGTAAGGAACTGCTCAAAAAAACACAAAACAACAACAAAAACAGCCAAACAAATGAAAACAACCAAACAAATGGAGCTCATATGGTGGTTCACACTTTTAATCTCAGCACACGGAGGCAGAGACAGATGGATCACTGTGAGTTCAAGGTCGGCCTGGTCTACATAGTGAGTTCAGGCCAGCCAGAGTTACATGTTGAGACCCTGTCTCGAAAATAAAGGAAACAAAACAAACAAACAAAAAACCACAATTAAACAAACAAAAACATGTAAAGAGACACAAGAACTGATCTAAGAGAACTCACAGGCTAGAAACATAAAATACATGTGGCACTTGGCTGTAACTCACCAGTCCATGCTAATGTAAGTAACAGGATGGGTAAATACATGGGGAAAAGGGATATGGTTTCCTTCCAGAAAATTCAAATGTATGTAGATCTCTGCCTCACTGATTCAATTTAGTGATTTGCTCCCAAACAGATTATAGAAAGGAAAAGAACAGCAACTTCCAGGGAGAAACTGACTGGCCAAGGTTAAAAATTCATCAGTCCTAAGTCCTATGGATCCCCCATATGTTTAATACGATGCGGAGAGAAAGACACTTTATCTCTGTATCAGATACTCTTTTCCAAAGTCCTATACTCTTGGCTGATCAGCTAAAGGTATCATGCTCAGGGCTGGAGAGACAGCTCATCAGTTAAGAGCACTGGCTACTCTTCCAGAGGACCTGGCTTTAATTCCCAGCACCCACATGGCAGCTCACAGCTGTTTATAACTCCAGTTCCAGGAGATCCGATAGCCTCACGCTGACATACATGCAAGCAAAACACCAACCAAGGCACATAAAATAAAAATAAATTATAAAAAAGAAAGAAAGAAAATATCAGGTCAAACTGAGAGACATTTTATAAAACACTTGGCTAATACAGTCAAGGTCATGAAAACCAAAGAATGTGAAGAAGTTTCCTCAAATCAGATGAAACTCAGAACACACAACAACTAAATGCTGTGTAGGATCTCAGACTGACCAGGTCCTGGACCATAAAACGAGCATCACTGATGACGAGTGAGAGCGGCACTTGGGTTGGTATAATACACCAATGATATTAATTTCCTTATTTTTGATAATGTGCCATGGTTATGGAAGTACTGGATGAGAGGCAAATAGAGAGGCACACAGAGAAACCCTGTCTCGAAAAACCAAGAGAGAGGCAAATAGAATTGTGTACCATCTACACATGTTTTCTGTAAAATTATTCCAAAGTAAAAATATTCTTTAGGACCCAGGTGGTTGTGGCACACACCTCTATTCCCAGCACTCAGGAGGCAGAGGCAGGTAGATCTCTGAATTCAAGGCCAACCTGGTCTACAAAGCAAATTCCAGAATAGTCAGGAATACACAGGGAAACCCTGTCTTGAAAAACAAAACCAAAAAAACCAACCCCCCCCACACACCCCATAGGCACTTGAGTATTCGTCATATAGTATTATCTTTACCTAAGACTTATGTATTGATATTACATATGAAAATAATTACAGAGAATTGGAAGTTATCTCGCTCACGTGCCAATATACACCTGGAATGGGAGAGAAAAGAGAAGGCTGAGCATAGGAAATGTGCTCGGTTCAAGGTAGAACCAAGATGTGCCAATGACTGCTGTGTCCTGCTGGAAGGAGAAAGTTCTATGGTGGGACCTGTTCTGTTAGTCTAAGCCAGTGGCTCGCAACCTTCGCAACACCGTGACCCTTCAATACAGTTCCTCACGCTGTGCTGACCCCAACCATAACATTATTTCATTGCTACTTCATAACTGTAATTTTGCTAGTTAGAATTGTATGAAAATATCTGATATGCAACCTATAGGGGTCGAGATCCACGGTTGAGAACTGCTGGTCTAAGCTCTTGAAGCTCTCAAGTGTGGCTGGCATCTTCAAGGAGCATGTTAGAAGGGTAGCCAGTTCCCACCCACATCTATACAACGTAAACCTGCACTTTGGATTCGATTCATGTTCTCACAGGAAGGTTTACTTCTGAGATTCGAACAGACACCCATATCCACTTTGGCAGCTGCTCAGGATGGATTATGTGACAGTGAATGCTCTACACTGTTAAGTCTGGGCAGTGTTGCTCAGTCTCAGCTAGGAGTTTCATAGAGATGCAGACTCTCACAGGCAACTGCAAACCTTCAGAACTCTGCCACCAATGACGTAAGATTCCTGAGCTGTTCTAATGTGCAGTTCTCATGTGACATAGTTCCTCTTCACCACCACCATTTGTGGGTCTTGCTGATCCCAGGCTTTGTGAATGACACAGGCTAGGGTCATCTGGGATAAAGGAACCCTAATTTGAGGAAATGCGTTCATCAAATTGCAGTAGGCAAGGCTGTGGGCATTTTCCTGATTAATGACAGATGTGGGGGGACCCAGCTCTCTATGGCAGTGACATCGCCGAGAGGTGGTCCTAGGTTGGAAAAAGAAGCAGGCCAGTAAACCGTGCTCCTCATAGTCTTCAGTTCCTATCCTGTCTTTCCTCAATGACTGTGATGGAAGCATGTAAGCCAGATTTCTTCCCAAAGTTGTTTTTAGTGTTTTTTATTTTACATGCATGTTTAAATTTTATGTGTATGAGTATTTTGCCTGCATGTATACATGTGCACCAAACACAGGCCTGATGCTCTTGAGGGTCAGAAGAGGACACTGGATCTTCTGGAACTGGAGTTGCAGAGGTTTTGAGCCACCATGCTGATGCTAGAAACTGAACCTGAGTCTTCAGTAAGACCAAGTGCTCTTAACTTCTGAGTCATCTTCTTAGCTTTGCTGGTCAAACTGAGAGACCAGAGTGCAACTGTAAAGCTTAATGCCTTTGTCTCTGGCTGGGTCCAAAAATCCTTTCACAAAGCTAAGTTATTAAGCAGCAGCTGGGTCTTACTGCTAGCTTCTATTTTATTCTTAATGCTCTATTACTTCAGATGCTGGAATCCCAGTGGAGTATATCTGCAGAGCATGCAGCCCCTTCCACAGTCAGGACTCACTGACAA
>JADRCH010000065.1:19066-131031 GCA_019843965.1 Rhynchomys soricoides | reverse complement strand
CTCACTGACAAGCTGTGTGCATGGTCCTATCTGCAGAGCATGCAGCCTCTTACACAGTCAGGACTTACTGACAAGCTGTGTGCATGGTCCTACAGCTCATCTTTTCATGGCCCTTGGGGGGAAACCCGTGCACACCTCTCTTCCACAGCTCCCAGCTTCCCTCTGAGTGTCCCACAATGATGACCAAAGCCCACTGCACAGCCCTGACACTATGGCCCAGCCATCTCACTCTCTTTTCCCTCCTGTTCCAGGCCAGGAACTGCCATGACCTTGGCTGGAAGAAGAGGTTTCTGAGGCAACAATGTTCTTCTCCCATGTCCTGGTTAAAATTTTATGTAAATAACCAGGTGGTTCTCTCGTTAGCTCTCAAATGCCTGTTGAATTCCTTTAAAACTAAACGAGGGCATTGCTGACGCCATTTCAGTTCTGAGAGAAAAGGGCAGATGGGAGGGGTTGTGTGTGTGTGTGTGTGTGTGTGTGTGTGTGAGAGAGAGAGAGAGAGAGAGAGAGAGAGAGAGAGAGAGAGAGAGAGCAGAGCCAACTTTAAATCTCAAAAGGAAAAAGAGACATATACTATTCCAGAGATGGCCATGTCCCTATATACCAGTTTATCAATACTGTATTTTTTAACTTATTGAAATCATGTTAAATTTTATAGATGATCAGTAGACCTAAAAGAATGAGTAAGTTACAGCAATTACACTTTATGGATTGGCATTCTGGTCCACAGAGCTTGCTGAAAACAGAGCCACTGATTTGGTTTCCATATTAGAAGCAAATCTGAGCTGCCCTGAGTGCTCATTACAACAAAACAAACAAACCAGATCTATTACCTTGTACTGAGCCTTTTCAAAGTCAGACCCAATGGCTTGGAAATTCACATCTGCAGCTATTCTGACAAGGGATGGATTCTTCCTGGCTGCAGACACTGGTCTGTGCTGCTTCTGTATGTGGCACTGACATGGGGAACTGCTTGGCAGGCCATGGCAATGGCACCAAAGCTTCTCTACAGGCTTTCCAAATCAAAGTGACAATACTTGACCAAGTCAGTCTGGCTCAGGGTATTGTGGCTCCCGTGCTCCCCCATGGCTGAGAATCTTTTCATCTGTCACAACCCCCATCCCCAAAGTTTGCCAAACATGCAGAGCAGTTTGGAGCAGAGAGAGAACAGTGTTTTAGGTACAAATCTTCAGGGTAGGCCAGAGGTGAAGGCAGGATGGGACAGAGGAGCTGGAGGGGAAGACATGGGTGTGGAACCTTCCTTCTGGAAGCATGTCTACACTGCAGCACCGAGCCGTTGACACAGCAAACAGGAGAGCTGTGATTTTGGGGAAGAATCAGGTGCTGAGAAGCAGGACAAAGGGAACTGGAGGACAGACTGACACTGAGTTTTGTAGGCTGGCTGAGCTCCTAATTACCATTTGTAACATTAGTTCCATGGGAAAATTTTCCTGAGATTAAAAAAAAATAAAACAAATTTATAAATAAATCTTTGGAACCTGGCCAGTTTTTAATAAAGGTTTTAAAAAGCTACTAGAATCTCATGGTTCAACTACGAGATGGGAATCATTCCTTGTTGTCCACCCCCACCCCACAGTCTGCATACTCTCAACAGTGGCTATGTGAAACTCTCAAGGTCTTGACTTTATAATGGAAAACAGGCTCCCCACCCCATCTGCTTTACTCATCCTTTCCAGCAGGCTCAGAAGAACACAAATCCCTCTTTCTGAACTAGTGACCCCTTCCATCTGAGAGCCTCCTGAGCCACACTATGCCTAGCTATCTACACCTCTATCCTCACTGTCCACTGTCTGCTTCCTGCCAAACATTGGCACATCTTAAGAACAAAACACCATAAAACCACATTTAAATCATAGAGGTAACACTTGCCCATCACAGAAAATTCAGCGGGTACATAAAGGTACAGTGTAGTCAAACCGATACTTTTTACACGCCTATCATTAAACTGATACATTTTACATTCCTATCATTAAACTGATACATTTTACATGCCTATCATTAAACCAATACATTTTATATTCCCATCCTTAGCCTGTTTTTCACCCTAACCTTCCCATCTTTGTGGGCTTTGGATTCTATCTTATCCTTTCTCAAGAACTCAATCCCTCCCTCTATTATCTTCCACATTCTTCTGTCCATGTCGGTTGCTGAGATAAAATAATAACCAAAGGCAACTAGGGAGGAAAGGGTTTATTTGGCTCACATGCCCTAATCACAGCCTATCACTGAGGGGCATGAGGGCAAGAATTCAAGCGGGAGCAGAGGGAGGAACCATGAAGCACTGGCTTGCTTTCCACAGCTTGCTCAGCCTACTTTCCCATACAACCCAGGACCACCTGCCCAAGGTTGGCACCACCCATAGTGGGGTGGGCCTTCCCACATCAGTCATTCATCAAGAAAATGCTCCACAGATATGACCACAGGTCTATCTGACAGAGGCAAATTCTCAACTGAAGTTTCCGCTTCCCAGGTGATTCTAGTTTGTGTCAACTTGACAAAAATAGACCAGCACATTTTTCTTTTCCTCAAATCTAAATGACCCATGTCTTACTATTTTTACATTTATTTATTTATTTGTGTATGTGCATGCATGCATATGGTGTGGCATAAAGCCAGAGGTCAACCTGCAGGAATTGGTTCTCACCTCCACTGGGAGGGTCCCAGAAGGTCAGAGAGATCAAATTCAGGTCATCAGGCAAATGCTTTTACCTGCTGAGCTATCTTGCCAGTCCTGTCATTTTTTGTTTGTTTGTTTGTTTTGTTTTTTGAGACAGGGTTTCTCTGTGTAGCCCTGGCTGTCCTGGAACTCACTCTGTAGACCAGGCTGGCCTCGAACTCAGAAATCCACCTACCTCTGCCTCCCAAGAGCTGGGATCAAAGGCGTGCACCACCACTGCCCGGCCAGTCCTGTCATTTTTGATCCTCTTTCCCACTTCCTGTGCTTAAGCTACGCCAGGACCCCTTACTTTTACGTCGTGCCTCTGTGGGAGGATCTGAAGGGCTCTCTAGCAGGCCCAACACTGCAGACCGGTTTTGTCTTTTCCCTTTCTCCCTTACAAAACCGTTAGATTACATTCTTAAAGCTAGCCCTCAAGGTCTATTCCCTTATTTGGCCACTGACTCATTCCTGAGACTAAACACCAAGGTCCAGCAATCAAAATTCACTTTTTGGTGACACTGGCTAATCTGTACAAACAGGACTTACCAACTTGTCCTAGCATAGACTTCCCCTTTCCCCTTAAAAACCACTTCAGCAGAGACACCTGCTTTCTGTCTGTCTTTGTCCTATCCAGAGAACCCCACCCCCCATGCTTGTCCCTCTGGGTAATAAATCTCCTTTGTGCTGAGAATTTGGTGTCTGGGTGTGTTCTGAACTGACTCTGAGCTCCTGCCTCTCCGTTAGGATTCCTCCATTCTTTCTTTTTTTAAAAAAGATTTATTTATTTTATGCATGTGAGTGAGTGCATTGTAGCTGTCTTCAGACACACCAGAAGAGGGCATTGGATCCCATTACAGATGGTTGTGAGCCACCATGTGGTTGCTGGAATTGAACTCAGGACCTCTGGAAGAACAGTCAGGGCTCTTAACAGCTAAGCCATCTCTCCAGCCCCCCTCCATTCTATTTTAAAAACTAACTTCACTACAATGGCTTCTATATTTTTCTTCTCTTAGGTTCGCAGGTCTTTAACTGAGAGATCTCATCATCACCTATAACCCATTAATACCTACAACACAGTAATGCATTTACTCTGCCCAATTAACAGGTCTTCGAGGGCATTCCTGTTTTTCTATCCCCCTCCCGTGTGTGTGTGTGTGTGTGTGTGTGTGTGTGTGTGTGTGTGCGCGCGCGCATACCAGTCTTATTATTATGTTGCTATGTTGCTCAAGCTGGCCTTAAGCTTGTAATGAACCTCCCTGCCCAGATTTAGGATTTTAGAAATGTACCACCATGCCTGGCTTCTATCTTTCTTATTTCTAACAATAAACAACATGTCTGCGGTCCTCCACACTCAAAACTTACAGGTCCCATCTTTAAATACACACACACACACACACACACACACACGACATGGGCAAGAGAGATGACTCAGTGTTAAGAGCACTGGCTGATCTTTCAGAGGACCTGGGTTCAACCCCTAGCTCCCACATGACAGTTCACAGCCATCTGTAACTCCAGTCCCAGGGGATCCAACACTCTCTTCTGGCCTCCATGAGTATTGCATGCATGTGTGCACAGACACACATTCAGGCAAACATTAATGCACACAAAATAGAAATAAGTATTATCCTTAAAAACTATTTTTTAATTAAAGGTACACGTGTGCATGTGACTGCAAGTGTCTGCGGAATGCAGAAGAAGGCATCAGAGACTTTGGAGCTGAAGTTACAGGTAATTGGAAGCTGCCCCACATGGGTGCTGGCACCAAATTCCAGTCCTCCAGTGCTCTGCAAGAGCAGCAAGCATTCTTAGCCACTGAGTCACTTACATCACACATTACACCGCAGTCTTTCCAGGTTATAGCAATGCATCCTGTACAGTTGCCTCTTTAACCCTCCAGTTCGTTTGTTTTAAAATGACTTAGGCTTTGAAGCCTTCTTTTGTTGCCCAAATTCATCTGGTTCAAACTCCTTACAAGCTCACACTCTTTCTCTTACTGCCCCAAGGTAATCTGAGTTTTTCCTTGCTGCCTTTCCCTTCACACCTCTCAAGACTCATAACTACCTCTTTTCTTTGCTCAAATCACTGCCACCCTTCCTGTATCCAGGGAGACTTCAGTTGATAATCCTATCTCAGTAACCTTTCCCTTCCACTAAATTCTAAAGTCAGTAGTATACTGCCTCTCGGGAGGAAGAAAGGGGCAGGGAATCCCTGACCTATAGTGCTTACCAGTGACCACAGGAGATGTCAAGCTGCCAATATGACATTACCATTTTTGAAGTTGGGGGATGTGCACAATGCCAGGAGGACCCAGCTCAGCAGCATTCACAATTTGCTCTGTAATCTAGAACCTAATACATACTGCATGCTCTTGAGCTGTATTATATGGCTTGGTTTATACACTGCAATAAAAAGTCCTAGGAAGTGGGCAGTGTATGGGACACACAGTATATGCTCAAATAGAAACCCACTGGCACCACCTGGAGCAGTGTGACAAGCAAAGCCAAAACCGGAGTAGTTACAATGGATGTGATCTCATTTAGGGTTGGTTATCAAGAACAAATAAAAGAAATGAAGGAGCAAACTAGAATGGAAATAAAATCAGAGCGGGAGGCAGACATTGGTTATGTCCCAGCTTTGAACCTATGTGGTCCTTAGCAAGCAAGTTTCTTCCTCAGCCTTATGCTTCCTCCTCCAGCGAGGGGTGGTGGTGCACACTGACATCCCAGTACTTAGGAGCTTCCAGGGCAGCTGGGATCAATAATACCACACTGTCTCAAGAAGCAAAAAGTAGTAAAAGTTTCTTCATCTACATAAATTAAGGGACTAGGTGACTTCTAAAATATTGCTTGGCTTCAGTGCTCTGGGATACGGGTTAGACAGGAGTAGCCCATGGTTTCTGCTCTGATGACAGCAACGAAAAGGTCATTGTAAAAGCTGACAAGTCAATGGAGCACAGGGTAACAGAACTTCTCGAAGGTATGAAGAATATTACAAGTCTATTCCTTCTTTTGACCCAACCATCCTACTGAAAGATACCATATCTCGGAGCTGAGAAGATGGGTCAGTGAATAGGAGTCTGCCTCCCCTACACCTGAGTAAAAAGCCAGGTGTGGCTACTTAGTGCTGTAAGGAGCAGCCCTATGAGGGGTGGAGACCTGAGGATTGCTGGCCTCTGCTGGCTGCCAGCCTAGCTCCAGGCTCAGTGAGTGAATAAAGTAGGGTGATGGAGCAGGATACCCATGTCTTTTTTTTTTTTTCCCATAGACGAATGTATGATTTATTTTTTCTCGGGCCTTCACAAGGGCACAAAATGTGTACACAGACACCCACATACAACACACACATCTAAATAAAGATACAATATCTTAAAAGTTGTATCTATTTTATTCAACTTTCAGGAGAAAAGAGATGTGCTTATATTTGCTTAATCCAAGATATTTCCCAGAATACTTCCATCAAAGCAACATGTGCTAACAGATACTTACAGATACTGAGAACTTAGTAAATATTTGGCAAAGCTAATCTTGATGCTAATGGAAGTTACAGCAGAGTGGGTGAGAAGCAGGTTAGCCTCAGAGGCTTACATTTGTGCTTCTTGAAAGAACCGGCACTGCTGGGACATGGATGTAAGCCTAGGTCCCTCTCTCTTTCTAGTACATGATCATAAAAGTCAGAACTTGATTTCAGAGGCTCACAAGACCTCTCACCTGTGGCAACTTTGTAACAACTTTGACCTACATCTACATTCATACAATAAGCAACTAAAGCCCATAAACCCTCTAGGCTGTTTGCAAAGGGAGTCCACCCAGGAGTGCCAAAGGAAGCTGTTAAACTCAGCTCTACTGCTCAAAATGAACTGGGGTATCTAAAACGTCCTTCACCCAGAACAGTACCTTATTCTGAATAATATTCTGGGTAAGAAAACAATGCCTAAATTACATTTCTAATTGAGCTACCCAGTGCTTGGTCAATGTTATTTATCAAACTGCAGTTGGTTCTTGAAAGTCCATTTGTATATGAAAATGCACACCCACTTTACAAACACATCTGCACTCCATATGTGCAGATTTCAAATCTGTTCACCTTAAGGAGCCCCAACTGCATCGAAGAGGGTATCTGTGAGTTCAAGATCAGCCTGGCCCACATAGTGAGGTCCATAGCAGCCAGGCTACAGAGTGAATGTCTCAAAACAAAACAAGCTCCAACTGGCGATATGACAGTTAACGAACACCTGCACATATCCCAGTAGCAGCATCAACAGCAGCAAGGAATGCAGACAACATTCATTGCCCTCCTTTGGTGCTGACATTTATCACCAAGAGGTGCTGCACAAGGTATTTAGCCAGTGACTTATGTTTATTTTTAAAGACAGGAGGGAGTAAGGCCCAAGGGGGCAGCGGTAGGAATCAGATAATGTAATTCAGAAAGGGCTTTTATTAATAAACCAGGTAAAAGTAAATCACTGGAAGGTGCTCACAACACACCAGACACTCGCAGATCACCTGATCTGAAAGTAGTTGCTCATAACATCCTTGGCGTGCTATGAAAATACTTCCCGTCAGAGGTAAAATAAATTGTTGCTAAATTGTGCAAGGAACTCTGTCTTGGTTAGAGGTCCAACAGCGAAGTTCCAAAACATCAGAAATCTTCCAAGACCCTTTAGCTTTCCATGACGTGTGCTACAGTCTAGAAAAGTAACTACTGCCAGTATTTAAGTATTAAGTGCCTTTCCCATAACTCACAGGTTGCTGATTCTTTTGCTTGCTCTTTTGAAAACTTTATGATACTTAATAAACATGCACAGAAAAGATTTTAGATGAACTACATCCTAACTGATACAAATCAAAACCAGTAATAGAATGAGGGCTTTTTCTTTTCTTTCTCCCGTTTTGTTTTTTTTTCCTAGAGCACAGTAGATGTTAGCGTTTAAGGGTGTAAGCAATGCTGACCCATTGAAACATGTCTTCCAGTCGGTAAAATCTAACCTCTTCACTGGCCACTCTTCAAAATTACACAACTATTCTACATTTTTTTTTTTTTTGCATTGATTCAATCGCATTTACAATGCACATTACTCCAATAGCAAAACGTGGAGCTATTCTTTCTTTAGAAATTTAACAACTCTGTAGCGATTTGATGCCATGGAACAAAGGATATATCATGAAAGTTCATAAAGATGATCAAAAGAGTAAGCTACCCTCTTAAGACCCTCAAGACACAAGCTGCAAACTCTCTGGTTTCTCAACTTGATAATTCAAGGCTCTCTAGATTTCCCCGAGGCGGAGGGATACGCTCCCTTTACCAGACTCCAAAACACTCAGATGCTCCAGTGTTTATAAGAAACGTCTACAGATCTCACATTAGCATAACACTTCCCCTAAGAAAGTCCAGGCACTTAGCGCACTATTGCTTCAGAGAATGTACTACCACCCACATCTTTTGTTTTCCTTCTGAAGATAATTATATTTATTTTTAGAGTTCAAAAAGTTATGAAATTTAGACTTGATAGCAAATTTGTGCAACACTTTGCTATTACAAATTTTGCTAAGTGTAATTTCAGCTGGCTAATCTACTATGCTGCTACTTTTTTGTTTTTCCTACTTTACTTACATTTCAAATATTTTCCCCTTTCCAGATCTCCCCTTTGGAACCTCTCTATTCCCTCCCCCCCCCCCCCCCCCCCTTTGGGGGCTTTCCCCCCCCCCCCCCCAACTCTCGTCTTCCCTCCTTGGCATTCTC
Organism: Rhynchomys soricoides; assembly: GCA_019843965.1. Taxonomy (NCBI): domain Eukaryota; kingdom Metazoa; phylum Chordata; class Mammalia; order Rodentia; family Muridae; genus Rhynchomys; species Rhynchomys soricoides. The sequence goes on along the minus strand of JADRCH010000065.1, from coordinate 122,609 downwards.
CTATACTGGGGCATCTAACACCCTCAGGCCCATGGGCTTCTCCTCCCCGTGATGTCTAACAAGACCCTCCTCTGCCGCACCATGTGGCCAGCACCATGGGTCACTCCATGTGTATTCTTTTACCACCCACATCTTAAGGCAACAATTACTCGTCTTCGGTGAGTCCTTTGAGTTCCTCACCTAAAGAGGGAGGGACAAGTAGCCAAGTAGGAAGGCATAACTAGAATAACGGATAGGAGAAATAGGGTGGAAAGCATTAGTTCCAGGGATAACTCTGAGCAGGTGCTCACAGGATGGGGACCAGGTGGAGGCATCAAAGCACTAACTCAAGATGGGAGCTACATGAATGAGCTCCAGATGCCAGGGTCTGGGTCAGCACCCCGCGTCTGCTAAGGCGCTGCGGTCCTCACACGGTTGCAGTAAGTAGGACACCCCACCGGTGATGCCCCCTCCTGCCGCCCGCAGACCCGCGTCTCACCAGCCGCCAAGCGCAGGCCGCGGAGGCTCCCCATGGCCGCCTGCTCCGCCGACGCACAGCACCCCACCGCGGCCCCGGCGCTGGCGCTCAATGTCACTGAGTGCCCGCGTGGGGAGGACGCGGGCGGGGTGGGCGGGGCGTGCTGGCGTGACGCAGCGGGCGTGCGGGACGTGCGCGACGAGCGGAGGACGTGGCCAAGCGCCCTGCCTGCCCGGGCATGAAGGCGTAGGAGGAAGGGCGATGTCTGCTAACTGTGAAGCGCTGAGTTGTGTTTTAGGACCGTGCAAGCGAGTCACACACGCGGAGGGACTCGGGGACCAGGGCCCTATGGCATCCTGGCTTCGGGACTGTCCGAAGGAAGCCTGCTTTCCACTTAGCTATGTTTTAAAGAACATCTAGTTTTTCTCACCGCTTGCCCACCCTCACTCCCCAAACGCCGTTGTTTCTCGACGCTTCTTCGAGGTCTCATTCCTCATTAATAATCCTATGCTCTAAGAGAGAGGAAGGCAAGCCCCGCTCTCCGCTCCGGGTTCACAGTACTTGCTGTCAGGCAGCACCGCGAACACCTCTGCTCCACGGTGATTGGCCAGCTGCGGGGTCCTCGCGTTCGTCCAATATGGCGGCGCCCAGTGGCAGTGTGAACTGTGAAGAGTTCGCCGAGTTCCAGGTGATGAGGGTTTCCTCACGTGGCAAGCTTGTCCAGCCTTTTGTCCCCAGATCCTAGTCGGTGCTTTGTCCTGGGAGGGAGGATAGACAAACTGTAGAAAAAGCAGGTTGTTCAAGGCTTTTTTTAGGGGAACCTTTGGAGGTCATGGGGGCTAGGGGTGGCCTTGGGAAGCTTAGGTGCTCAGTGCAGGGAGGTGCCTGAGGCCCTCTAGGTCATTTTGGAGTGGTAAAGCCGAGCTCTCAAGCTGTGGGTAGGGATTGTTAGCAGTTCAGCAGTTCTCCAAACTTCGTTCTCAGCTTCTATCAATACTCTCCCTCTTCTAAGTTGAGATTTTGTGGGAGAGAGAAAAGTGAAAGAGACCTTGTGTACTTGATAAAGTATTTGGCATAGTGCCTTTTTTGTGGTGAGATACAATGAGTATTTGGAAACTTGGAGGAGGGTTAAATCAAATACTTGGTCTGTGCTATTGCCTTCTTGATCCCGAGAGAAGGTGTAACACTTAAGTAAAATTTGTGTGTTTTTGTACTAAAAATATCAACGGTCCAGTACTCACCCAAGAATTCAAGAATAACGATTCGGATGTTGATCAATTCACAATGACGGTTCTCCTATTAAATTAGAGTTGAAGTTAAAGAAAACATGACCTTTAAAAATGAATTTTAAGTAAAGATAGTAAAACTTGTTAAACATGTTATCATTTCCCTATCTGTAGTAATCTTAATACTTTGAGTAGCTTGTAGGTAGTGGTAGTCTTGAAGATAACCTCACCAGATTGACTTATTTGGTAAATAACTTGACCAAAAGATTTTTTTTTTTTAACATTTATTTCTGTGGGCATCTGTGTTTTGTGGGCATGTATGTCCGTGCGCCACATCTGTGCAGTATCTACAGAGGCCAAAAGAGGACATTGTATCCCTTAGGACTGAAGTTACAAACGATTGCAAGCTGCCGTATGGGTGCTAGGAATTGAACCCGAGTCCTCTGCAAGAACAGACAGGTACTCTTATCCACTGAGACATTGGCTAAAAGTCCTTTGGCTAAAAGATTTAATGAATATCTGAGTTAAAAAAAAAAAATCAAAAGACCTGTTTACCCAGAACTAGCCTTAGCATATATTTAAATTTTGTAAACAGGCATTAATTTTTGTTTCCACTCCTTCACAGATAGGACCAGAACATACATGAAAGGTGCTGTAATAATGCAAAACATTAGTATGGCATTTACATTTAGATGAATTGGTAAAATTATAAGACATTGTTGACTGGAATTCTCACAAATTACTAATCAAAGTTAAAATTCTCAAGAGTTGTTAGATCACTTTGTGTGTAGGTATCAGAGGAAAGAAACTGAAAGTCATGTCTTTTTTTTTTTTTTTTTTAATTGTAAATACTAGGTAGGATTTTACCCCATAATTATGAGATGTTGAAAGAATTGTACTGTGAATGTTTTGTGTAACCACTGTCAAAATTCTGTGGTCAGTGACTTGCTGTACCTGCTCTGACTCTTATTTATATCTGTTGTCCACTTCTCAATCCATTAGTCCACCTTTTAATTTGTAAAAGGGTTTTAAAGTCACTTGAAACAAAAGAAGAGTACTTTTTAAATATGCTGCATGCATACCGTTAACTAAAGTTCAGGACTTGTTTACTATTTTGTATATGATGTAGGGCACAGGTATTTACGAATGCTTCTAGTTTGACACGGACATATTCTTGTAAGGCAGACTTATGCCAACTTCAGAATTGATGCTTTCATCTTCAGAAGTTTTCTCATGGGCTTTCCTACACAATCCCTGTCACTTCCAACTGTCAAGTTCCAACTGTTAGTAATTCTGATTTTGTTTTCACACAACTATGTATTTTAAGCTTAAAAGTTTAAAGAGTTTTAAACTTTTTGTGTCCTCCACTCCATTATAACATTCTCAGAAAATATCCTATTTCCAAAGTCAAATAGAATCCAAAAAAAAAAAAAGTTTAAAATTGAATGCGTCAAATTTCATTTTAATATATATTCAACAATTGATTGGGTACATTTTTAGCCTGCTCGAGCTGCCATAACTAAATACTACTGTCCTAAGTGGCTTAAACAGCAGAAATGTGTTTTCCTGAAGTTTTGGAAACCAAAAGCCCAAGATTAGGGTCGTGTTGGGGTTGGCTTCTGGGGAGGTCTTTTTCTGGTGTGCAGGCTGTTTTCTCACTGTGTCTTCACACCTTTTTTCTGTCTGTGCAGTTGGAGCAATGTCACTAATAACCTCTTCCTCTTCCAGTGAGGAACCCAGTTGTGGCAATTAGGGTTCCTGCCCTGCTGACCTCCATTTATGTATCTGTGTGTGTATGTTTGTATTTGAGAAGATCTCACTATGTTGTAGAGGCTGGCCCTGATAACCCTGGTTCAAGAAGTCCTGCCACAGCCTCTCAAGTAGCTGAAACTGTATTTTGTGTGCCTGGTTATGATCTCCGTTTAACTTTCATTCCCAAAAGCCTTGCCTACAGGGACTTAGGACTCTCCCGTGCACTCCGAGGTAAACAATTTGTCACTACCAGGTGTCTCCCAGGTGTCTCCCAGGTGTCTCCCAGGTGTCTCCCAGGCTCTGGGAGGTACTACGGTGGACAGGGTATGAGATGAGGAGCCTTAAATGAGGATGAGAACACGAAGACGACTCTGCAGCTAGTGCAGAAGAGCTGTAAAGGGAAAGAAAATGAGGTCATAATTGAGTTGAGCTTAGATCATACCAGTTGAATTCTAGGCAGAGGTAATTGCACATAGGCAAAATGTTTCCTGTACAGTCATGCATTGCTTAATAATGGGGATATATTCCGAGAAATGTGTTACAGGTGATCTTATGTTGTGCAAATATGAACAGTAATTAAACCTTATCGAGGTTTAAGCCAATCCCTGTCATGGCTTCTTGATGCAATTGGGATGCAGTAAACAGGAGATCTGTGAAGCTACTATAAGTAGAAGGAAAATATGCTAAAGTAATAATGGAAAGACTAGCATGATAAATACATAAACCAGTAACCGTCATTTATTACCATTGTCAAGTACACTCTGTACATGATGATATTTGATACACTTTTGACTGTAAGCACAGTGTATATTCTTTATACCAGCATTACAAAAACTTGAAAAGTTTTGGCTCCCTTAGACTCTTAGGGGAACAGAGCCAAGGGCTGGTCAAGAAAGACATTATGTGCTGGGCGTGGTAGCCCACAACTTTAATATCAGCACCTAGGAGTCAGAGGCAAATGAGCTTTAGGATAAGTGTCCTTTCATTAGTCACTTTTGTGTCCTCGTTTGAATTTAGAATCCAAGCTCTAAGGGCTTGGCATGGCATGCAGGATCCCTAGACTAGGCAGTGGTGCTACATGCTTTTAATTGGGAGACAGAGGCAGGTGGATCTCTGTGAGTTTGTGGGCAGTCTGCTCTACATAGTGAGTTCTAGCACAGCCAGGGTTATACACACAGAAACCTGTCTTGGAAAACAAAACAACCAAAATCCTAAAGTGCCTCTAGACAAAAATCTTCCAAATGCCTCTTCACCACCCCTTTGCTTCTCTATCTTGTACTTGAACTCTCTGCCTTGTTCTACTCCTAACTTTTGCCTCAGCACATGCTCCTGTTTTCCATGCTTCCTCCCTGTGCCTGTCACTCACTCTGAAGTACCTTCTCTTTCTCCCCAGCTGAGACCCAGGTCATGTTTCTCTTGGACAGAATCAACTCTGTCCAGAGTTGGTTTTCTGTACTTCTATTAGGAATATTTATTTGGGTGTACATAATTGATTTCGAATTGACTTTACACTACCCAGCCTTTGCCCTAGGCCCTCCTGGAGTTGATATAAGGGCTCGATGCTTCTTCCACCGAAAGAAAATGGGCCTGGTGAGAGATTTAGCCTTTTTTTGTGATCTACCTATGAAATTTAATAATAAGTTGTCAACAATCCTGGAACAAGTGTGCATCAGTACAGATAATTTTATTCTTGTGTAGATAGTGCAGTCGGGAGAGTACAGGACGTACTTTCCGACATATGTCTGACCAGAGGACAACCTGAGGGGTTGGTTCTCTCCTAATACCTTTACGTGGGTTCTAGGATGGAACTTAGGTCCTCAGGGTTGTGTAACATGCAGCTCCACTTGCTTGGCTGTATGCAGTTGAACTCCCTGTGGCGATAGAAATGTTCTGCATCTGTGCTGTATACATGTAGCTCTTCAGCATAAGTACGCTGTGGTAACTGAAGGTTTTAAATTGAGAATTTCAATTTAAATAACCTTGCATGCTAATGTCTGCCGTATCAAAAGCCTAGTTTTAGATCATAGGTTGGTGATCTACTAGTACCCAGGAAAGGGAGGAAAATAGTGTATTTGGCAGACCTCATTTATAGATTCTGTTGGTAAGATTGCTGGTAGTAGGTGGGTTCATGGACAGCCAGATGGTTTAACAGGTGAAAGTGCTTGCCACACAAGCCTAATTGCAACCTGATACCCAGAACCTGTATAAACTTAGAGAGAGAGAACCAAATCCACAAAGTTGTCCTCTGAGTACATGCATGCCATGGCACATGTGTACCCCACACACTAATACATTTTTTTTTTTAAAGTAGATTCATTGCCCAATTAGTACAGATACATTTCATTGCTGTGTAAAGACCTTAATAGTGTGTTAACCTTGTTTTATTGGGAGATTTGCTCATCATGATTAAAGTTATAGCAGGTATTCAAACTCAAAAACTGGTTAAAGTTCAGCATCAGTAAAAGCTCAGCAAACGTTAAGCTGCATAATCCTTTGCCTGGATGGCTGTGTCGGTCTGCAGAGGCCCTAGTGCTATCCGGTCCACTTTCTAGGCAGCCATTTCAGAACACAAAGTTGATCATCTAGCCACCATTCTTAGAGCATTTTACTCGTCTGCTGTGCTTCTCAGAAAATATTAGAAGCCTGTAATGTAGGCTACAGTTTATTTATATGTGTTTTACCTGCAGGTATGTCTGCGCACAGCGTACATGTCTAGTGCCCTCAGAGCCCAGAAGAGGGTGTGGGGTCCCCTGGAACTGGAGTTTCTGATGGCTGTGAGCTACTGTGTAGATGCTGGGGATCAAATCTGGATCCTCTGGAAGAGCAGCCAATGCTCTTAACCACTGAACTACCTCTGTAGCCTTAAAAACAAATCTTATACAGTTTCACATCTCACTGTTTTTCCTTAAAAGGGATGAGTTTTATACAGGAGGTTAAATGCTTTTATCGACAAGAAAAGACCACGCTAAAACACACTTATTCCTCCTCCTCCTCCTCCTCCTCTTCCTCCTCCTCCTCCTCCTCCTCCTCCTCCGTTTTCTTGCTCTTTTCTGCCTTGATGATGTCCAGAAGACTGTCTTGCAGTGCCCCCTCCACCCTTGGGTTTTTACATTCTTCCCACCATCTTCTCTGTGGTGCCTGAGCCTTGAAGTGACTGATAGAGATTTTAGGGCCAAGCAACCAGTAGTCATTTATTATCAGCACTTTGACCAATTATGAGTCTTTGCATTAAATGCCATCCACTGCAAAAAGAAGCTTCTCTGATGACTGAGAGTAACACTTATCTGTGGATATAAGCATAAGAATTTCAAAGGTGTCTTGACAACATGTCTGTTAGCAAACATAACAGTAGTAGGTTCCCATAGTAGGGCCTAGGACCTGTTCAGCCATGATTTCTTAACCAGGTGTACAACACCAAGTATGAATTCTTACTGTGGAGCAGGTCTCAAGTCCAATCAGAAAACAGTCGATTATCTTCATGGATCTTGCCACTATTGCAGGAGTGGTTACTTACCTTTAGCCTGGAAGGTCATTACTGTAATTCATGGTGCCCTCAGCTATGTAAGACTCAGGACTTTTCTTCCCTAGGAACCTCATGGCACCTTTTGGCAGTATCAAAGCAAGTCACCAGGGAGGATACCTCTTGCTTAGTTTCATCTTGGTGTCTTTATGTCCTGTGACCAAAGTGTGTGGTGTCTTCAGCATCTTAAACCATGCAGTCTGGTGGGCAACCAAGAGTAATGATAGTCATTGGATTGTTTTGGGGGCTCTAGGGTCTCACTGACTAGCAGCTTGAAGGGAGGGATTCCACACTTGGCATTGGGGTTTTCATATAATGTAGCTTCTGGGAGGACCATTATCCACCGTGCAGGCCACCTCTTTTCAATCTTTTCAAAAAGCAAATTGTATTTTTAAAAACTTACAAAGTAGATTTCATTGGGGATTTTTCATAATCCTTAGTTTGCAGTAACACTTCCCTTTACCCTGTCTTCTCTGCCTGCCCTCTGGCCTGCTCTACCCAACCCCAGTCTTCTTCCCCTACTCTCACTTCACTTGTGGTCTACTGTCCCACCTCCCTTAAAACTCCTTTTTCCTTCTCTCTAATGTCCCTTTTGTAGCTCCTTGGCCTCTGCAGCACCCCAGGCTAAATATACTGATGTAAGATTTGAAGCTAGGATCTGCATATGGGAGAGAACATCCGGTGTTTGTCAGACATTTCTTGATTTCCCTACCCAAAATAGCCCTCAACCCCAACTTGGTCCTGTTTTACTCCGTGGGATTCTCTTTCCCTTCTCCACAGTACTTCTCTTGTCTATCAGCATCTGTTGTTTGAATGCCCTGTGAGTTAGTAAAAGGATACACTCTACTTCACTGTTATACTGGTCAAAGAAGAAAGTTGCTGAGAGCTTTGCTGGCCACGGAAAACTATCCAAGAGGTACAACTGAAACCTGGCCTCAGAAGATAAGTTCACTGTGAACAGGGGAGAAAAAGAATTGGAAGGAGATTTTTAAAGGGGGTATGGGAAAAGCAGTCATGTTGTAGGTTAGGCTGGCTCTGTCTTTCCCCCTCCTAGAGATAGGCTCTTGCTATGGAGCCCATGCTGGCCTCCGACCCATGACTCTCCTGTCTCAGCCCTCCTGAGTGCTCAGATCACAGGCTTGTGCCACCACACCCATCTGTTTTCTTCCCTCTGACTCACCAAATGCTACCACCACTTGTTTGGAATTTACTACTGGTGGACATTATATACCCTACGTTATATGACATACTACTTAAAGTGGTAGTTGCCCAGGGAATATATTGAGATTTTCCCCTAAGAGTTATGGTTTGCAAAGAATACTGTCAACAAAAATAAACACAGAAAAGGGAGACAAGATAATGAGCTTTGTGTTACTTGCCTGAGGTGTTTGCATTAACGTTTCTTTATTTAGGGAAGGGAATGCTTACCCAGTGTATTCAAGTGAGTGGAGGTCTGAGGACAGCCAGTGGGAACTGGTTCTCTCCTTCCACCATGTGGGTCTGAGGGTTGAACTTAGCTCATGAGGCTTGGCAGCAAGTGCCTCTATCTGTTGGGCTTTCTCACAAGCCCTTGCCTGTGATTTATTAGTCTAAATTAGGGAAATTGTGAAAACTGCTCTGATTTCCACATTGAAATTATGTGCAGGCCATTAAAGTACTCAGCAGCTTAAGGTGATGGTAGGAACAGAACTTAGCCTACGTGCTCCATTTAAAGGGTTGCAATTGGCAACACTTTTGACTCCTCCAAAGACAGTATTTATAGAACTATTAAGAATGTCTTCAAGGACACCAGGAGTGGCTTAGTGATGGAGCACTGGCCTAGCATGCATGAGGACCTGGGTTTGATTCCCAGCACTGGGGTGGTGTCCAGTGTTTTTAGTAACACAAGCAGTGTGTTCACTGTATGCCATTTTCTAAAAATGTTACTTCATAAATATGTATAACAGTAATAAGAAAACTGTTACTATATTGCTAATGGTTAACTTTGGGTAATTAAATACTTTCAAATGTTTCTGTAAGGAAGGTAGGTGTATGTGAGGGGTGCAGTAAAGAAACCACTGAAATGGTCACTCTGGGTATGATTAAGAAGAAGGTTTTTTATTGAGAATGAGAGACAAAGAAAAAAAACTGGTTCTGGCCAGGGCTATCAGAGAGGAGGGAGGGGGAGAGGCAGAATGACAGAGACAGAGCATGAGAGCATAGCTGGGAGGAGATGTTTGGGGTCGGACAGATGGGCGGACAGAGAGAGAGGGCTAGTTTTAAGGAGGATGAGTAGCTGAGACGATGGAGAGGCCAGGAGCCTAGCATGGACTTTAGACGTAGAACCGGAATGTGTGAGTGGGACCAGGGGAGCCTGAAGGCTGATGGGTTTTCATATTCAACATGCTCTTCTGCCAGAGCCAGAGAAGTGACTCCTTTGGGCAGATGTAAACCCGTTTCACAAGGTTCTGGAGTGATTCCTAGATCCATGGACGGCCCCGGGCCTGACAGGGCTGACACTAGTGATCAGGAACGTTTGTAACAACTGAGAGGGACATGAATGTGTTGCTTCCAGACCTGGGTTTAATCTGACAAAGGAAAAGAAGGGGTGGTATGTTGCGGGAGACAGCCACGTGACGTTTGTTCTAATACGTGGTAAGGTCAAATGGTAACTTGGATGTTATAGTGTAATGCGATTGTTCTCTCAGCCGCTTTTCAGTGACCCTGGTGTTTTTTGTGGGGAGAGGGGTAGTATAGGAGGTGTTACAATTTAAAGAACATATATATAAAAAAGGAAGTGTATATGCCATTAGAAACTCAGCCCAGAGTTTCTGTTAACTGAAGACAGTGCAGCTTGTCCCTTCTCTACTCAGCAGTGAGGAAGGAAAAGAGCTGCTTCACGGTGTGGGGGAGTCTGTGCTATGCAGTGTACTCTGAGCTCTTGGGGTACAGTAGGTTCCTGGGGATGAAACTAAGGGCCTCACAGGAGTAGGCAAGGGCACCACTACTGAGCCACATCCCCCGCCACTCAGCAATAATAAATAACTTTTGGTATTGCTTTTCTTTGGATTGGATTTTATGAGTTGGAGACTTTGAAGGAAAGCCAGGCCTTGAGAAATGTGAGCCAGGGTTACTAAAAAGCTAGGACTAAGTCCCACTTGTTTAATGAATAAAAAGGCCAAAGTGTGGTGTTTTCTCTAGTAGCAAATTTGCTTTTATCACAAAAATATCTACAGTCATAGTAGAAAGATCTGCAAGGTAAGACTGGCAGTGGGCGGCTTTGCGTTTGTGAGCTGCCCAGCCCTGCCCTCGTGTCCCCTTGCCCCACATTTGCAAAGTTAGGTTAGAGCAGGGCACCAGTGGTTGTGGAGAGTGTATGGTATTCAGGTTGGAGAGCCCTTTCTGGCTTTGTGCTGGATGGAAGATAGAGTTTGCTAAATACTGTGCCAGATGGTGGGTTTCACTGTTGAGCCACAGAGCTAGACACACAGCCCTCTCTTAGAGTCACTATTACATATCCCACCTGTCATTGTTGTGATGAAGAGAAAGAGAATCTGATTGTACTGTTTTCTTGTTTCCTCTTGTGTAAAAGGGTTATAAAAGATCCAAGGTTTTTTTCTCCTTTTGCATAAATATTTAACTTATCACTTAACATTTCATTGAGATTATATTCTTCTGTTCTTTTATTTTAAATATATATAGGAATTACTCAAGGTGATGAGGACAATTGATGACAGAATAGTACATGAATTAAACACTACGGTTCCAACAGCTTCCTTTGCAGGGAAAATCGATGCCAGCCAAACCTGTAAACAGCTGTATGAGTCTGTAAGTTCATCTCTTGAGTCTCTCTTTGGTGTTTCTTTTATACCTTTCTTTGCAGGTTAAATGAGAAATACATTGACTTTTATCTACACTGTGAAAAACACCTTAAGTACATCTGAAGGTGGAGTACTCTGATTTTAATATGGTTTCTACAGCTCCAGACAGTGTGTGATGTGTGCACAGATCTGTGAAGAGATGGTTGTGAGAATGGGGGCAGCAGTGTTCTGGCCTATGTGCTCATGGCCTTCTGCTTAAATACACTGTGTGCATGGGATGAGCACAACAGTGAAACAGTCCAGGCGGTAAGTAGCAAGAGCGAGGACCTGGAATGGATCAACCCCAAGAGGTCAAGCAGCTATGGCAAGAAGAGTGAAAGCCTTGCAGCCTTTCCATTATCAGGAAGGGGAGAGGAAGCATGTGCTAGAGACAGCAGAGAAAGCTGCAGGTATTAGTAAAGCACCCTTCCTGATGCTTTGGTGTGTCCAGGGTAGAATTGCTACTTACCTGCTAGAGTCTTCTTGGTTGTACTGTAGCTTACTGATGCCCTTCCATTAAGTTGGAAGTTAAAGCTCAAATGGCACATGCTTTTTTTGTGCTCTCCCACCACAAGGTTACTGTGTGAATTTCTAGAGGATTGCAGGTGGGGAAAAAAGTCATTCTGTGGAGAAACTTACTCATCAAATTCAGAACACTGCCTGCTGTCCTTTTAGTTCTGGTTTTCTTTAGTTAAAGTCTTTCATTCTATTGAGCAATCAGGTAAATAACTATGGTTTTAGAAAATTGGAAGGTGTGTTGTTTTTATGGCGAGTGTATGTGGGGGCCTCCAAGTCCTAACGTACTGTGGGATGTTTGATAATATGTTTCTGTCTTCAGGTATCTCTGACTAAAGAACTAGACATGTATGGGCTCTCTGTTGCTCTCCTCCCTGCTACCTGTCTAGTCTCTACTCTTCAGTTCCTCCCATTTCCAGTCTTCTGTTAGCTTAGGGGTTGATAGTGTCATGCATAACAATATGGATTCCAGGGCAGACCAAACCTCACATCTACTGCTTCCTCGGTTGCTGACTGAGCACTTTGTATAACCTCCCTTTACCTCAGTTTCATAGTGTTGTAGAGGATTAGTAAACTAAGAAAGTACTGTTCTGTGCATTTTAATATGCTTGCCAGAGTGGTCATTATTTTATTTCAAGTAACTTTGTTCTGGAGATTGGGTCTGTAGAGCACTCATGCAGTAAGAACCACCAAGACCTCTTCTTGAGTGTCATCTCTTTTGAGGAGTCCAGGACATCCAAAGTGATTGGAAGAGGAGCTTGAACCATGACCATTACACCTGCCTACCCAGAACAGGTGGAGAAGGGCGTCTTTCTGGATGTGCTACTCTAAGAAGGGGTTATGACAGTCATTCTGTCAGTTCTCCTTGCTCAGGGTACACAATCGATGCAGCCACTAAGCTCTGCCTCGGCTTCTCTTTGTCAATACTTTAAATTTTTGAAAAGGCCTCTGATTGCATAGTTCTTTACATCTTTATGTAACGATGTAAGATATCTAAGATATTCTCCACATCTCTTTGTTCACAACATCTTTTTCTTGTTAGCAGCATGAGACTGAGACGAATTAGGAAAGACAAAAAAGGAGGCACTGCAGTCAGCGGAAGGGAGGGTAGAAGTGAGGTAGAGGAGCAGGTGCAGGGGCTGGTGAGGAGAGCAAGGACGGGCAGGAGGCCGCAGGGCAAGCCCACCCGGGTTCTGTGGGAAGGAGGGGCAGGGGATACTGGCCTCGCCCTCTGCACCTTCTGAGGCTTTCCCGTTTAGCTGGTTTAGGCAGTCCAGACAGCAGTTTTCTCTTGCAGAGATTTTAAAATTTGTTTTAAAAACTATTACATTCCTGAAGTCTCAGGTTTTTTTCTAATACTAAAATGTAACAAATTAATGTAATTTCTTTCCCTCTTTGCATTCTTTTGTCCTTTTAGTTGATGGCAGCTCATGTCAGTAGGGACAGAGTTATAAAGAACTGTATAGCCCAGACCTCCGCCGTAGTAAAAAGTCTCCGAGAAGAGAGAGAAAAGAACCTGGATGACTTAACGTTATTAAAGCGACTTAGAAAAGAACAGACAAAGGTAAGCTGAGCAGACCTTACATTTCTAAGGCAAAGGTCCCAAATATAGCCTTCAAAATGGAGTTTGAATATGTACAATTTCAAGTAAGTTATGGTTATTACTTTAAAAAGTGATCAGGACAGGTTGGGAGGATGAATCAGTGGGTAAATTGTTTGCTATGAAGTATGAGGACTGAAGTTTGGCTCTTGAGAAGCCATTGGAAAAATTGGGTTGTTAGGTCTGGAGAGATGGCTCTGGTTTAGAATGCTGGCTGCTCTTCCAGAGCATCTGGGTTTGAATCCTAGCACCCACATGGAGGCTCACAACCGTCTGTAACTCCAGCGCTAGAGGATCTGATCTCCATTGCTGGCCTCTGTCAAACAAATACATTAAACAAATAAATCAAATAAATAAATTAAACCAACAGCAATAACGACAACAAAAATCCTGGGTAGCAATCAGCCACCTGTAATCACAACACTCCAGAGGCAGACAGGAGATCCTGGATAAGCTGGCTGGCTAGACAAGCCAGAATTGGCTAGTACCAGGGTCAGCCTCAGTAAAGTAAATAACGTGGATGGTGTTGTAGAAAAGACACAGGACATAAACGTCAGGCCTCCATTCTCTCTCTCTCTCTCTCTCTCTCTCTCTCTCTCTCTCGTGTGTGTGTGTGTGTGTGTGTGTGTGTGTGTGTGAGAGAGAGAGAGAGAGAGAGAGAGAGAGAGAGAGAGAGAGAGCACACCCCAGAAGAATAATGTCTTGTCATCAGGTGGGCTTTTACATCACCCTTAGATGTGGTATAGTAAATGAATGCATATTTCACAAACAAGTGCAGTATAGGAACTTGGGGAAAAATTAACATGGAATTGTACTTTATTTCTTTTCCTGTGATATTTTCCAGTGTTTAAGACAAAACATCAATATTGACCAATATCACATTAGAAGCTCTTTGGAAAACATGTCTGCTTACTTGAAACATTTCTTCATGAATTTGTATATTGAAAATATTTACCCCTTTTATTGTATAGGAATCTGCTGATATACAGTATAGATTCCTTAAGTTCTAGCTATTGCTTTCTTCAGCCATAAAGACATTGTACGGTTGTATTTAGTTAAATAGTCTCAACACCTCAGGGTAATGTCCACCCCACTCTGTAAGCATTGTGGGGTTTTGTATACCTTTTCTACACTTAATAGCAATCTCTGCACTGTTGTTACTTAAGAAAGTATTGTGGGCCAGCTACGTGGCAGATAAGGATGCCTGCTGCCGAGAAGACCTGAGTTTGATCTCAAACCCACATGGTGGAAGATCTAATCCCCATAAGTCATCCTTTGACCTCCACACCTGCTCCCTATGGATACACACACACACTAAATAGATTATAAATGTAATGTAAAAGTCAGGTGCTCACTCAGGGATATGTGAAGGAAGCGTTTCCTCATGTAATAAGCTATGAGGCAGAGTCACGGCTGGGCCCTTACTGTGCCTTACAAGAAAACAGTCGTGCTTTGGCATTTGGGGTCCTCTGCCCACTCGGGTGATCAAAGCTCACAGATCTCTGCTCCCACATGTGAATGGCATAGTATTTGCATTTAACTTCCTTCCCCAGCCTCCTTGTACTTTAAGTCACCCACAGTTGTGATTACAGCTAATCTGTATTTGGTACATGTGAAATTTTCACCCCAAATATTTTTGATCTCCAATTGCTTAAATTCACAGATGACCCAGAGAGCTGGCTACATTTTGTTACATGGAATGCATTGCCATCCTTTTTTTAGGGAACTTTTAGGTATCATTTTAATTTTATGTAATTCCTAACTTAAAAGTTGCAAAGCCATGTAAAGATCTCCCATGCAGAGTTCTCCCTGGTTCCTTCTGTTTACCTGCTTCACAGTCTCCTCATCTTCCTCCCTCTCCCTCTCTCTCCTGTGTACACATGCTACTCTTCTCTAGAATGATTTCAAGCACTTGCTGTATCCTTTTACCCTTAAATTTATGATTTCTTATTTTTCAACTTATTTGTATGTGTGTATGTAGGTCAGAGGACCACTTGGAGAAGCTGGTTCTTTTTCCTTCCAACACAGGAGTTCCTGGGATTAAACTCAGGTCATCAGATCAATATAGTTGTCTGTTTAAGATAGCACAGTAGGCTTGTGTGTCAGATGACTGAAAAGGCAATGTGGAACTTTTATTTTATTTTATTTATTTATTTTATATGAGTACACTGTAGCTGTCTTTAGACACACCAGAAGAGGCCATCAAATCCCATTACAGATGGTTGTGAACCACCATGTGGTTGCTGGGAATTGAACTCAGGACCTCCGGAAAAGCAGTCAGTGCTCTTAACCGCTGAGCCATCTCTTCAGCCCCTATTTTTTTTTTTAAAACAGTAAGTAGTGTGGAGCTTGGTGTTTGTTTAGCAGATGTAACCAGATGCACAGGGGCACACAGCAAGTAGGACAGGCTGCTGTGCTTTCTCAGCTGTTCTGTTAATTCAGTGTTTCCCTGGGTGCAGCCTCAACCCTTTGCTGTGTGTCTTTGTCAGTGAGTACTGCTTGGGTCTCTGTTGCATACTTGCTTATTCATCAGGCAGTGAAGGAGTCTCCAGGTGATGAATATGTTCAAATAGGCCTTGTTCTTCCCCTTGCTGTTCAGGGTCATTTGTAGGTTATTTTGTACAATTGGCCAGGATCTAAGTAGCTCTGAGCTTTCTATTTCTCGAGAGCATGACTGCAAACCTGTCCTCCACTATCAGGAAAGGTCATCCTTTCTAGCTAATCCATTAGCTTCACTAGTGATGGGGGAAAGACAGGCTCTGCTCTCCAGATCAGCCCAGTGGATCCTAGCCATCGATGGTGTGAGCATGCAGCAGTCATCTTCCCCTGGATCTGTTAACGATGTTGACGGGGTGTGGGACAGGGCTGCCAAGTCCTACTGAAAAGTCAGAGTTGGCTACTGTTGCTAGTGAAGTGTAGAGTCCAGCAGAGCCTTGTCATTGGGAGTGATTGTATCTCTGTTTGCTCAGCCCTCATATCTGCCCCTTTGCCCTTAGTGCAAGGCTGGAAGGCACAGCCACATGGACTGTAGGGAGGGGCATGGGAAGCAAGCAGTGAGTAAATGGAAGGTTTGCTTCCCAGCCAGTGAGGGCAACTGTGCTGTAGCAGATGAGGAAACACTACTGCTGTTTTATCTTCCAAGTGTGGTTATGGAATCTGAAAGAGTCCTTTGATGTTCCAGGCCTTCCTCATTCACCGAGGATGCAGGGTAGCTCTGAAGCCACAAGCTAGTAAGTGACTAGGCATTTTAGTAACTTTTAATTGTCAAGATACCATCTTAAGTCTCATCTCCGCAAACCCTGTGCAACCTACTCCAGCCTTTTATCTATTAGGGCTTAGGGCTCTGGTTTGGTTTGGTTTTTAAATCTTTTTCTGTTTGGAAAATTTCAAGCGTTTTATCTTTTACTATATGAAACCCTTTTTAATCTACAACATTTTCATTCCCACACAGCCCCCTTTTCAAATCTGAGCCAAATGTGAGTGACCGTGGCCTAGGAACACCGGACTAAGTCACCCCAGGTTCCATGGTCTGTGTTTTCATAGTAAGAAAACAAAGAAAGTTCTGTTTAACTTTTCTTTTCTTTTTCTTTTTTTTTTTTAATGCCAATTTTATTTATTTATTTTTTTTTTGATACTTTATTTACATTTCAAATGTTTCCCCTTTCCAGATCTACCCTTTGGAACCTCCCTATTCCCTCCCCCCTCCCCCTGTCACTCACCCACTCTCATCTTCCCTCCTTGGCATTCCCCTATACTGGGGCATCTAACACCCTCCGGCCCAAGGGCCTCTCCTCCCCCTGATGACTAACAAGACCCTCCTTTGCCACATATGTGGCCAGCACCATGGGTCCCTCCATGTGTATTCTTTGGTTGGTGATCCAGTCTCTGGGAGCATTGGGAGGTCCGCCAGTTGCCACTGTTGCTCCCTCCCTGGGGCTGCAAACTCCCTCAGCTCCTTCAGTCCCTTCTCCAAGTCCTCCATCGGGGACCCTGCGCTCAGCCCAATGATTGCTGTGAAGTGACTCTTGGGTATTCCGAACTTTTGGGCTAATAACCACTTATCAGTGAGTACATACCGTGTTCATTCTTTTGTGACTGAGTTACCTCGCTCAAATTATCAAAATTATCAAAAATTACCTCATATTGTCCACCTCCATAACACCTTTTTCACCTACTTACTGTTTCTTTAAATAAGAACTGAATTCAAATTATATATATGGCAGGATTTAGCAAATTAAGATTATCTGTACCCTATTGGTATCAATTTTCTGTTTATCTTTTTTTCTGTCTGTTGTAAGTCTTAGGCAAACTACTTTTTTAAAATATTTATTTATTTATTTTATGTATATGAGCACACTGTAGCTGTCTTCAGACACACCAGAAGAGGGCATCAGATCCCATTACAGATGGTTGTGAGCCACCATGTGGTTGCTGGAAATTGAACTCAGGACCTCCAGAAGAGCAGTCAGTGCTCTTAACCACTGAGCCATCTCTCCAGCCCTTACACAAACTTCTTAACATCTTGGATTTTTATACCCCACTGCTCCAGGGGCAAAGGTCACACAAAATTGAGATTTAGAGACGTTGTACATCCGAACAAACACAGAGATATCAGTGACCTTTAGCAGTCAGTGCTTTGTAGACAAGACAAGGCAGAAGAGAGCTGGAAAGGCTTGCCTTCGTGCTAACCTGCACCACAGTGTTAGGTACAGAAGATGGCCTCTCCCTTGATCAACAGTAGGCATAGGGGAGGCCCGGTTGCTTTGGGGTACATCTTCACTCACTTCCTCCATCACAGGTCTCCCTGTCACCCCACATGGAACACCATTTGATTAGGCTCTTGAAGTATATTTAGCAGGAATCAGCTGGAGAGTTCTCCACTGGGAGTCCCAGGCAGATCAGTGTCTGCTCAATGAGGCTTTCAAGTGGAATAAGATTCTAACAGGTGTGGTAACCTCACCAGGTCGGCCCTCACAGCCCAGCAGGTGTGACAAGTAGAGGCAGGCAGCTGGGGGATTCCAGTGAGCTTTCTCTCCGTGGATGAGCTTCCTATAGCTGAACTTGTGGCTTCCTTCCCACTGGAGGCATGTTTGTGTCATGATAGAAGCAGTGGTGGCAGCCATTAGAAATGCTTTACTTTGTATTGTTTTCAGGGAAACTTTACTCTTGACCTGGTTTGATGCTCTTTTACTCCTTGTCACAGAGTGAGTAGGGCCAGCTCATCCCTAGACACAGGGCTTGGAGGACACCTTGAGACAGACATGCTTGGGTCTGAATTGTGCAGGGACAGTGCTTCCAGGACCAGTGTCTCAGAGCTCAAACAAAAATGACAGCTTACTAATTATTGCATATTACAAGTACTTGTAAAAATTGATCTTCTCTTTATGTTGTTTGAGTATGTGGGGGTCTCCTGTGCAGGAGGTCAGAGGCTATGTCACAGTGTTAGTCGCTGTGTTACCATGTCTCCCTCTTATGTTTTGAGGTGGGGCCTCTCACTGACCTGGGAGCTCGAAGTCTTAGCTATTTTGGCTGGCCAGCAAGCAGGCCCCTAGGATCTGCCTGTATCCACCCCATCACCACTCTCCAACGCTGCGGCTAGAGTTTTAACTCTTTACAGTTCAGAATTTCTATTTTTCTCTTGCAGTTGAAATGGATGCAGTCAGAACTAAATGTTGAAGAAGTGGTAAATGACAGGAGCTGGAAGGTAGGAAATAATGTTGGTTTTTATAGAGAAATAGAGAAACTGAACAAGCAGGAGGCAACGGTGTGTGTGTGTGTGTGTGTGTGTTAGTGCAGGCAGGCTCTGAGAACAGAAAACCCCCCAGCAATGGCTGAGGGTGTGAGTGCTGTTAATTTCAGTGTGGAAGCATAATGGCTTTACAGGCACACAGAGGATCTGCGACCTACTGAGCAGCTTAGATACATTCTTTGTATCTCCTACACTAATCGTGCACTTTAACATTCAGAGTTTTTACTGTAGTGAAGTGAGAACTTTCAAAGAGGTTATTTGTTAAACAGCCTTTTCTGCAGTTGCTTTTCATAAAAACAAAGTTGCAAGCATTATTCTGCAATTGTGTCAGTTAATATTCATTGAGTCTCATTGAATGCAGTTACACAGGGAACATTAAGGAGAAGAAACCCTTGGATAAATAAGTTCCAGGAGAAGGAAAGAATAGGCAGACTTAGCTCCACCACTTTCCTGCTGCATCTCCTTGGGTTAAATATTAGCCACTGGGCACTGACTGACTTCTGGCATTTAATAACTGCTTATCTCGTCAGGAGCTTTGGTTGCAGAAATAATTTTGTTTCACAATGTTCACAAATGAGAGAGAGAGAGAGAGAGAGAGAGAGAGAGAGAGAGAAATATAACCATTAAGCAGAGTGATGTTGCTGTCTTGGTGTATGACCTTCCAGATTTTATATGCATGGCCAGGCTTGTTAACTGTTTTTAAAGTCATAAGTGAAGTCATCTTGTACTTACTTGTAGCCAGTTTTTTTTACTGTGTCATTAAATTTAAAAAGACTCACAGCATGTGAAGACATGAATAAATTACAGACAGAATTGTCTTATGGCATTTCTTTATCCTGTCTTCCTTGCCAAAATGTAGCCTGAACTTGTCCTTGCATCAGAGTAAGGGCTGTGCTGCCTCGAAGGTTTTGGCAATGATTGTATATTCATTGTTCTCTGAAGACGCGATAATTTATTTTGGGACTATGATGGGAGAAGGGCATGGAGAATATCTGGCTTTTGAGAGCCTGTCCAGAGGATTTTGGTAATGCAAAGCATGATAGAGTGAATCCTTTTGGATATGATATCCCAAATGCTCTTCAGTATAATGGAATTACATTCCAGTAAACCTAAGTGTTCTCAAGACACTTAGGCATTGAGAGAGAGTATTATTCTGTCTATCATTAGCCTGCAGAAAAGTCTAAATTTAGCCAAGCATGGTGGCCTGTAACTCTAGAGGCTAAAGCAGGAGGACTGTGAGTTTCAGGCCAGGCTAAGCTACATAGCAAGTTCAAGGCCAGTATGAGGCACAAAGCAAGACCCTGTCCCAAAATGCAAATTCAAAACAGTAAAGATTGTACAGTGAGCATCTGCCTCTGCTGTGAGGTTTTCCACATGGAGGGAGGGATGTGCTTTCCCATGCCCATGACTTTCTCATTATATTGAGTTTCCTTTGTTAAAGAACAGAAGAATGATGTGTGTGTGTTTTCTTTAACATACATCAGAAGTCTTCTCACATAAGAATGTTAGCAGCTCCCTTATCCTTTTTAAACCTTTTACCCTCTTTGAATTGTTCTGCCAAAAACTAACTGTAGCATAGCCCCATTTAGTCATAAAGGTATTCTCGACATTTATGATACGTTGTTTCAAATTTTAGGAAGCAAGATGAACAAAACAAGAAATACATAAATACACATAATTTAGCAGAAGACAGGTCCAGCCAGCAAATGGGCACTGAGATTGTCTAGTGAATGTTACCAAGGTATATATTATGCTTAATTTGACATGCTAAAGAAACTTACTGTTTCCTAAAAATGGTAACATCCTCCGAATCTGTTGATCTGAATTTATTTCGAGACCTGATTTATACAGGATATCTGGGTGACTTGTTTCTCTTTGAATATCTTAGGTGTTTAATGAACGCTGCCGAATTCACTTCAAGCCTCCAAAGAATGAGTAGAGAGAGGGTTTTTTAAAAAGACCGAGTCATCTCATCGCCTGGGCATGACAGATGTCGGCAGGGCCAGCTTCCGAGGGTGGTCTCTGAGCCAGCAGGTCTAAGCCTTTGGTTGGTTCAGCTCCATTCAGCCAAGACCTCAAGTCTAATTCTCATAATTATAAAATAATCAATTGCTATTTTATACTGATTCTGTAAAAAATGTTTTGTAACTATTAAAATAATTTTCTGAATCTGTGTACATATTTATTTGGTGGCTTTGCAAGTTGAGGTAATCAGTACTCTAAGAGTTTGTACAGAGTTTCCATGTCCTTATGCCTGTTTGAGATTCACAGGTTTATTGGTATGGGTGGGGTTATAGATTAGTTTCTCTTTTGTCATTGTGGGTTTGTTTTAAAGGAGCAGAATTGGACTGGAGAGATGATCAGTGGTTAAGAGCACTGGCTGCACTTCCAGAGGACAGGTTCCATCCCAGCACCCACATGGCAGCTCACAGCTGTCTATATCTCTAGTCCTAGGGGATCTGATGCCCTCTTCTGGCCTTCATAGGCACCAGGCACACATGTGATACACAGACATACATTCTGACAAAATACCTGTACTTATAAAATAAAAACAAATGGAGAAAAAAATAAAATCAGGCTGGATTCTATCCAAACAAACCCTTTTTCTTTTTAAAGCTGGGCGTGGTGACTCATGCCTGTAATCCAATACCTTGGGAAGCTGATATGGGAGACAAGGTTGAGACAGGAAAGAACCTGTCCCACAAAAGACACAATCATCTTGAGCCAAGCTGTGGTGGTGCACATCTTCAATCTCAGCTCTTGGGAGGCAGAGGCAGGTGGATATCTTGAGTTGGAGGCCAGCCATAGTGAGTTCCAGGATTACACAGAGAAATCCTGCCTCTAAAAACATTTAACTTGTTTTTACATATAAAACTAATTTGGGTTGGGATTGATGGTGTTTCCTAGGACAGTTTTCCATGGACACAAAGAGAAGCATAAGCTCTAGAAAAGGAAAAGGGGTAAATGACTAAAACAAGAGCCCTGTTGGATTTGAGGATTCCAGCAGTGACAAGAAGTACTTTGTACTGCAGGGTACTTACCACCTGTCTGTGGCCATAGAGCAGACCATCCTAGTGTCACCCTATTAATATTTGCTGTGTCACCGTCCTATGGTTCCAAAGTCCAGATAGACTGGACTCGTTATGAAAGCTGCTTTTGTGTCCACAGAAGCAGGGAAGACTGCTTCTGAGCTCATTGTGCTTGGTGGCAGAAATTAGATGCATGAGTTGTAAAATCGAAGTCCCATTCTATTCCTAGAGGTTACCTGCATTTCTCAATTCATGGACCCTATTTCTCCAACTTCACATTAGCCGTGGTGGTTTAAATCTTCATAGTTCTGCAGTCTCTGACTTCCTTTCCTGCTGTAAGCCAGACCAGCTACATTTGAGGGGTTCTTACTAGCTCTACCATAATACTGCTTTTCTCTAACTGAGGCAGTATATCGTTCCTGCCTTAATGTAGCAATCACTGATGTCATTAGGGAGGATATATATGCTGCCGGTTTGGATTCTGTTTAGTCATGACTGTAATTAAGCATGTGGCTCTGGCTTGTCTGGCTTCTGGTAAGCCTGGACCTGCAGCATGTTGATCTTCAGATTATGTTCTTGGAAGTCAGCCATGAGGCAGAAGAATTCCCTGTTTAATCGATAGGAGTGTTTACTGTATATTGGAGTGTTTACAGTGTGTGTTTGTTGGAGATACCAGTATATTCTTTTGGGACTTTGCTCAGGATAGTGCTTACCTACATAATATATACATGACTCTAGATTTGATCTCCAGCCTCCTCTTCACCCCCACCCACCAAAAGAAAAGACCTTAAGGTGGCACACACCTTTAATCCCAGAACTTGGGAGGTAGAGGCAGGCAGATCTCTGAGTTCAAGACCAGCCTGGTCTATATAGCAAGTTCCAGAGTCACATAGACCCTATCTGGCAAAAAAAGTTGGTTACAGTTACCATATAGCCTTTCAATGAGAAAAAAAAAAATTAAAAGATAGTATTCAAAATCTTTTCTATAGAGTTGGTCTGTAACAATTTTTAAATGACACGAGATAAAAGTCTGAATGATGTAAATGAGAATACAGCTAGGATTTTGATGGCGTTCTTGGGGAAATTCAGATTCTTGGCTAAGATTGTATGAGCCTTCCAGACTGTCAGATCTGAAATCAGAGTGCCTTCTAGCTAATCTCGTCATGTTGGGGTGCCTGAATTAATCCAGTGACATTAATTGAGCACTTACTTCAATATGGAGTGAATTAGTATAAACGAATACACTGGACCTATGTCAATAGAATTTAAAGCTTCAGGTTGGAAGATAAAATTTCCTTAATCATTCTGGAAGGTAGATTTGCTTGCTGAAACCCCTGTCCACAATCACTGCCTCACAGCAATTTGGATTTGCTGCTTTTGTTTTTGTTTTTGTTTTTGTTTTGCTGATTTGTTGTTGAGAGAAACAACATGCCAAAATTCGGAGATGAATTTGGCTTTTACCTGGCAGATGACAGGCTCATGAAGAAACACTTATGTCAAGTTCTACGCAAAAATATAGATCAGGAAGTCAGGGAAGTAAGTGGATTGCAAATGTCTGCTGGTCGGAGAACACATGCCCTGCCTTAGAGGAGCCGATTTAATTAGGTATTGAAGCATATTCAGTACTGTAATTAAGGACGTTCTGTTACATTAGTCTCTAATATAAGCTGTGCTTTAAAGCTATTTGGGAATGGAACGGTTTGTACTAGCATTATTGCAGATGTCTGCTAATGTCCCACATATTCAGGAATAACATGTAAACAGGAGATTCATTTAAATTATAAAGTGTCCATGCTACCTAGGGTTAGGGGGTCTAATCAAACACTAGAATCAGACAGCTTACTTGTGATCTCTGTATATATACTTAGCCTTGCAGAAGTGTCTAAATTTCATCAACCCTTTAGAAAGATTCATTCTGTGCATAAACATTGAAAAAAATAAGGAAAATAGAAAATGGTCATCTCCAGCAAGGTCAACTTTTATCCGTGTGTGGAAAGGAGAAGGAAAAAAAGAAACCGAGTAAAATTGATGATTTAGAAAATAAATATTTTGTGTAAAGATATGACACAACTTATGATCTGGACTTCTGGCCTCTTGGGATTTTAATGAATTGAGCATGTATATACTCGAGCACACGTGTGTGTGTGTCTGTCTGTCTGTCTCTGTGTGTGTGTGTCTGTGTGTGTGTGTGCTTAGATATGGTCTTACTAAACATGCCTTGTTGCTGGCCTATATCTCACTATATAGACTAGGCTGACTTCGCACTCGAAGAGACTGCATCCTGAGTGCTTGGATTAAAGGCATGATCCACCATGCCTGGCCATGCTCCAGAGTGTCAGAGTCTTACTAGCCTAGACTGGCCTCAGATTTGCAGTGATCCTCCTGCCTCCGTCTCTGAGTACTGGGGTTAAAAGTGTGCTTTGCCATGTGCAGCCCATGCTCCTTTTTTACCTTGATTCTCAGAAATAAGCACTATGGTGCCCCAAGGATAACACTTAAAGTTTGCTCTTCTGTGTGTTTGTGTGTGCGTCTGTGTGGAAACCAGAGGTTGATGTCTAGTGTCTTCCTCACTCTCTCTCCACCTTAGTGTTTTGAGACAGGGTCCTTCACTGAGGCTGGAGCTCATTGATTCAGGTGGAATGGCTGCCAGCAAGCCCTAGGGTCCTGCCTTAATATTCCCGAGTGAGGACCAAACAGGTTTTGTTCTTGTACAACAAACACTGTTAGCTGTGCCATCTCCTTAGCCCCCGAGGCTTTAATTATAAGGTTTTAGGATTTAGCATTTTCACATTCCACATTCTATTGGTCTTACCATGTTACCTGTTTTTAATCAACTTCAGTTTTGTATTTATAGCAGTTTAAAGTCATGTACTTCTAGGTCAGTGGTTCTCAACCTTCCTAATGCTTTTACCCTGTAACAGCTCCTCTGTTGTGGTGATCCCGAGCCATAAAATTATTTTCATTGCTACTTCATAACTGTAATTTTGCTACTGTTATGAATCATAATGTAAATTTCTGATATGCAGATGGTCTTAGGTGACCCCTGTGAAGGGGTTGGGGGTTGAAACCCACAGGCTGAGAATTGCTGTTTCAGGCAGAAATAAAGTTTGCTAGAATCTAAGAAAACTCTCCTCTGAATTTTCCTTCAACATTTTATAAGAATTCTCAAGCAGTTGCAGGGGAGGATTTAAGCAGCTGGCTCCTAGATGCAGTGGCCACTTGAGGGTACTCTTGTGGAAGGGAGAGGACAAGGCTTGGGTGACTATCTCCCTCCTGACTCACTATGGGGAGATAGCTAGTCCACTAGTGCTTTGAAGTAATTGCTACTAAATGAATTGTTTCCACTTCAGTTTTAAACTCTAGCAAGCAAAAGCTGTCCCATGTAAAGCCTTTCAATGACTGCTCACTACCTTAAAGTTAAGTACAGATTTCTTTAAATGGTCCTGGATGTCCTTGCTGACCTGGCTCCCTCTTGCCATCACTCCGCAGTGTCCTCTGTTCCCCTCCAGTACTGAGCTGCCTTCTGCTCTTAGCCAAGACCCAGTGTCACTTCGAATGTCTGAGCTTGCTCTCTCTCCCCTGACCAGCTCTTACCTCCTGTCTCCTCTCTCATTTCATTAAGCCATGCCTACCTCTTAGGTTAGGTGTCCCTTTTGTGTACTCCCACAGTCTGGTCTTGGTCATACTCTTAACTTGCTGGCTTTCCTCTTCTGTTTGTGAACCCTCTGATCTTTCCCAGTTTTCAGAAAGTGTGGGATACTGCTAGTTCCACACCCCATTTCCCCTTTACTGATAGGACCCCAGATCTCTACTGGATGCCTAGCTTCCCTTGTAGTTGGGGGAGCAATTAAAGTTCTGAAGTAGAAGCATAAGTCTACAGGGAGATTTTTCTTTCTTTTATAGTGCTAAAGGTACTGACTGCTTTGTTCTCATTGCCCCCATCTTCTTGTAGATAAAGCACATCTACAAAACAACCAGAAAACAGCACAATAGCAGTATAAGTCATTACTGTCAGTAATTACATTGAATGTAAATGGCTTATATTTTCCAATGAATGACAGTAAATGAATGGATAAAAAAACAAAACAAAACAAAAAAAACCCCAAGATTCAACTACAACATATGTTGTAGCAGTTATTAAATTTTTAAAGAAGATTTACTTATCTATTTTATGTGAGTACACTGTTGCTCTCTTAAAACACACCAGAAAAGGGCATCAAATCCCACTGTAGATCATTGTGAGCCACTGTGCGGTTGCTGGGAATTGACCATCTGGAAGAGCAGCCAGTGCTCTTAACTGCTGAACCATCTCCAGAGCCCCACAGTTGTTAACTTTTAAGGGCACATAAAGACTGGTAGTGAGAGGAGAGAAGAAGATATTTCACAAAAATGGAAACCAAAAGTTGTGGTCCTGAGGCTTGTCTTGGACAAAGTGACTTGAAATTTAAAGTGATGAAAGAGGCCATAAAAGTCATAATGAGGGGATCAGTATGTCAAGAGGGTTCAATAACTGTACCATCACCATGAAGCACTTAAACATATAAAGCGAATGTTCATCAAAAGATTTAGAGGGAGTTGAAAGATTAAAATACAGTAATAGTAAGGTGCTGGGGTTGGTGGCACACAGGTTCAGTAAGTACCCCAGAGGTAGAGACAGGAGGCTCAGGAGTTCCAGGTAGCACAGGCTACAATGAGACCCTGTCTCAAAACAACATCAACAAAAGAAATACTATGATAGCAAGAGACTCCCATATAACATTTTTGATATTAGACAGATTGTCCAGACAAAATCAATAAAAGAACTCTGGACTTCATAATTTTGACCAAATTGACCTAACAAAATACACAGAACACTGTCCAGCATGTCCTATACCAGACCACAAGACAAGTCTAGCAATTAAAGAAGACTGATACCATGCAAATGTCTTTTTAAAAAAACCAAACAAAACAACAAAAAACAAAGAAGAACAACAAAAGAACAACAACAAAACAAAACAAAATAAAACAACCACAAAAACATCACAACACTGTAAAAATAGAAATCACTACCAGGAAGAATTTTGGAAATTTACAAACATAGGACAATGAGGCAACATATGCCAGAGCAACTGACAATCAATGAATAGCTTTACAACAAAACAAAACAAAACAAACAAAAAACAAAACAAACAAAAAACAAACCATAAAAATGAAGGCAGTAAAAACTAAAAGAGAACACTCCAAAGCTTGTAGGCAGCATTGACGATGACCACACTGCTGAGTGCTGAGGCTGGAGAGGGAAGGGTCAAGCCAAGCACGAGTTAACCGAAGGAAGGGGATGATAGGAACCCGGACAAGAGTAGACAGAAACCAGCAAACGAGCAAAACAAACTCAGAAGAGTAAATCATGCCTTGTCTAGACTGAACACAAAAACTGAGGTCTACTGTGAGTTTACAAATCAAAGTGGAGGCATTACAGCAGCTTCCACAGAAATGCAAAGTATTGTACAGGGTTACTCTGAACAATTGTATGCCCAAATAGAACCTAGAAGGAATTTCCAGACATGTGCACCCTACTGACACTGAATGATGAAGAAATAGGAAATCTGTACAGGTAAATAAAAAAGAATCTGGAGATTAATTCAGGAATAAAAAGCAAAATCACAGCCCTGTTGGTCTCACCACTAAGGTACATCAAGCTAGCCTGGTCTACACAGTAAACTAGGGTGGTCAACACAGTGAAGTCCAAGTCATCCATGGGCTGCATAGTCAGACCATGCATAAAGAAAAATCAACAACAAAACAAGCACCAGTAGTGTTTAATTTGTCTGAAAGATAAATTGAGAGAAATAGCTTCCCACCCCTCCAAACCCTTAGGAGTAAATTTGGTAGGTAAGGCTGCCTGAACTTCTAAAACATGAATCAAAAAAATTTAAAGAGATACACAGAAAAAAATAGAATATTTTGTCCATGCATTCAAAGCACTAATGTTAAAATGGTTTTAAGAGGCCAAACCTACTCCATCTTGGGACTGGACTTTATCTTGGAATGAAAAAAAAGAAGAAGAAGTAGAAGAAGAAAAAAAAAAAAAACCTGAGAACTTGACCCACAGCTGAACCCCAGCAGCACCCAAGTATCAGGAAGGACCCCTCGTCTTGTCCTTGGCCCATATCCCAGAGTTACTCCCTAGCTACTTCCTAGCAACAGTTAA
The DNA here is from genome assembly GCA_019843965.1 of Rhynchomys soricoides. Taxonomy (NCBI): domain Eukaryota; kingdom Metazoa; phylum Chordata; class Mammalia; order Rodentia; family Muridae; genus Rhynchomys; species Rhynchomys soricoides. The sequence continues at coordinate 94,731 of JADRCH010000065.1, read as the reverse complement.
AGATTAGTCTGATTGTTTCAGATGTACTTTCGGACTATTTGTGATTGTTCATGGTCTTGTTTCAGATCACCCACCTGTCAGCTTACAATATTCATTCAATTAGATGCTTGCCAGGATGGACACCCCTCACTTGCTCCCATTTCCTATAGAACCTCGTCCCGATGAGAGTTCAAGGCTGCTTCACCAAGGCAGTGAGTAAGCCCAAGTTCAAGTTTGTAATAAAGAGACCTTAATTGCATTGGAGTCTGCTCCTGGTCGGTCTTTTGGGCTCACAAATGAGGCACAAAGGTCTTATGGTCCAAGGATATCTACAAGTTGAATGTAATATCTGTCAAAATTAAAATATCAGTCATTCATGGTGGCAAAATCATTCAGTCCCAACTACTTGGAAGGTTAATGCAGGAAGACTGTAAGTCCAAGACCAGCTGGACTACAGAGTGAATTCAAATGCAGTCTGGGCAACTCAATGAGGCCCTTTCTCAAAGTTAAAATAAAACAAAACATGGGTATGACAACAGTGGCCTGGGGTGGGTATTATTTAGATTTGATCCCCCCCAAAACACAGGCAACAGAAGCAGTATACAAATAGGAGCACATGGAAGTAGTTCCACACAGTGTCAGACATCTGTGGGTTAAGAAGAAATGTCTTTAAATGCATACCTAATAAAAGATTAGTATGCAAAATTTATTAGGAACTCAACCCTCTAGTAAAACAAATAGACTAGTGAAGAAATGTGCAAAAGACCTGAACAGCTGGCCCTGTACATGTGGCTAATAGAAATTAGACGTGGAAATTATGGTTGAAACCACTAATCACAATGACAGTGGGGTGTCTCCTTACACAGTAAGCGTTAATAAGGCTGTAGAGGAGGAGACACTGTATCCATTCTTCCATTGATGGACATCTGGGTTCTTCCCAGCTTCTGGCTATTATAAATAAGGCTGCTATGAACACAGTGGAGCGTGTGTCCTTGTTATATGTTGGAGCATCTTTTGGATATATGCCCAGGAGTGGTATAGCTGGATCTTCAGGTAGAGCTATTTCTAATTTTCTGAGGAACTGCCAGACTGATTTCCAGAGTGGTTGTACCAGCTTGCATTCCCACCAGCAATGGAGAAGTGTTCCTCTTTCTCCACATCCTTGACAGCACCTGCTGTCACCTGAGGTTTGATCTTAGCTATTTTGACTGGTGTGAGGTGGGATCTCAGGGTCACTTTGATTTGCATTTCCCTGATGACTAAGGAAGTTGAACATTTCTTTAGGTGTTTCTCAGCCATTCAAGATTTCTCAGTTGAGAATTCTTTGTTTAGCTCTGTACTCCATTTTTTAATTGGGTTATTTTGTTTTCTGGAGTCTAACTTCTTGAGTTCTTTGTATATATTGGATATTAGCCCTCTATCAGATGTAGGGTTGGTAAAGATCTTTTCCTAATCTGTTGGTTGCCATTTTGTCCTATTGACAGTGTCCTTTGCCTTACAGAAGCTTTTCAGTTTCATGAGGTCCCATTTGTCAATTGTTGATCTTAGAGCCTGAGCCATTGGTGTTCTGTTCAGGAAAATTTCCCCTGTGCCAATGTGTTCAAGGCCTTTTCCCACTTTCTCTTCTCTTAGATTCAGTGCTTGACTGTGTCTCTCTATACTGCCGCCATTAGGTGCTGGGCTTTAGGGAAGGACCGAGATAGTGCTCAGGGTGTGGGAGAACACAGTCTAAGATAAGGCAGGCTAAAGTTGGGGTTCCCTGACTCCTAGGAATCCAGTTGCCACTGAGGAGCTGCACAGAGGAGTTGGGAACAAAGGATCAGGGGTCCATGGGCCTGTGATGAGGTCAGGACCACTAGGGGCTCCTGGCTGAGAAGGGAAACAAGCCCAGGGCCAGGGAAAATGGCAGCTTTGGTTTAGCTCGCTGGTGATTGTCCTTAGCTTAGTGACAATTGTCTGGAAGCACAGAGAGACCTTCTACAGGAGACTGAGGCTGTGGCTCTGTAGGCAAGGTCCCTCTTCATGTTTCACATGGTGGTTTTGATGAAAGAGACAGTCCATGTTTATCCATACCATCTATTGACTATTCATCATGGAAAATAGGTGCATACCAACTCCTCAGGGTGGGTCAGGGGTTAAATACCTTTTGCAGGAAGGAATGTCTGGGAAGGGAAGCTTATTGGCTAAACCCTCAGGGCCTTTCTAGATATATTAGCAGGGAGAACTCTGCTCTGGGTTGTGGGGAGAGTGGTCATATGTTCCAGGTCAGGAATCTGGCAGGGATAAGGGAGCCACCTACTGTCTCAGGTGGATGCCTGGGTGCAGGGACTCCGAACCCGCACAGCCTACCATTTTCCTACAGCTCTTCCTTGTCTCTTTTAAAGGAGAGGAGTCATTGGAGTTACTGTCCCTTATGTCATTTGTAGTGAAATTTTGGGTTGGGTAGGGAGTGAGCATCAAAATAGAACACAAGATAAGCCAGAGGGGTAAGGAGGGGTGGGGGCTAGGAAGAGAAGGGGGTCGTTGAACGAGTTAATTGTTCAGAGGCTTGTGAGGGTATTGACATTGGCTTTACATAGGTGTCATGTAAGCTTCCCCGTTTGGTAGCCATTAGGCTCAGGCAAGAGAGTTCATCTGTTGGTGGAAGGTCCTGAGGCTGTCATCTGTGGGTCTCAGTGTCTGTCTCAGAAGTCTTCAGTCAGATGATGTGTCTGGACCAAGGTAGCTCTATTGCTCCGGGCAAGTTCAAGGAGATGGGGGGTTGGTCTCTGTCTGGGCCTCTGCCTGGGTCTCCATCTGGCCTGGGGCAGCAGCTCGGTCTTTTTTCCCTTTTGCAGAGATAAACCAGTAAAGCAATCGTAACAGAGGAGCAGAACCCTAGCAGGCGGATGTCTGCACAGGCTGGGTAGTGTATGTTAAGCCAGTAGCAGTTTGCTTGGGAGCACATTGTGGTCTGGAGTTATAGTCCTAGAAAGAAAGCAAGGCTGTTTGAGGAATTTAGTCCTGGACCTGTGCTGTATTAAAGGAAGGAGAGGGAGGAGTTGAGGATCTATCTGCTTTGGATGGCTGAGGAAGAAAAGTTAATTATGTATCTGGGATAGGCATTAACAGCTTGTCTGTAAAAGGAAAGTAGCTGCAAATTACGGATTAAATAACGGTTAGCAGGGTAGTTGGTCTGACCTCTGGAAGTAGATTAAATATGATTTTTGAACTTTAAAAGAAATTTTAAACAAATTGAAAAATTTTAGGACAGTTTTAGGTTAGAAGGCATGAATGCTAGGAAGAAAAATAAACATTTAAATAAAGAGGTATGAAAAATTTTGGATTAAAGATTTCTCATCAGCAAGATCTTATTTATTGTCTTTGCCTGGTGGGCTCTTTTCCCCTAGTGCAGGGGGGAGGGATCCGCTCTGCCATACTGTGGCTGGGTGCTCTAGCAATCAGCCCCCCCTTTTTTCTTGGCTGGTATTGGTAGAAGGCTACACCCTAAAAGTAGAGCAGAAAGAGAAGAATGTTACCATATCAGAGGGAGTTGGGCAGCACCCACAGCAGGAGCAGGGCTGGAACTTAGGCATGTCGGTGGGAGAGAACAAGCACCCTGGTCCACTTTTCAGCCCGCACCACCACGGAGCGCCATGCAGCAGGGTTGCAGAGCTGGGGGAAGGGAGAAAGCAGAGATCGAGTTGGTTGGGGTGGCCGCAGGAGCTCTGAAATACACGATCTGAAGAGTGCTGTTAAAAGTCAAAAGGATCAGAGAGCCAGGAGCAGAGAATGAAGGATTAAAGCAGCGGGAGTGAGGGGGGAGGGGCAAGAGGAGAGAGGGAGAAAGGGGGCAGGGAGAGGAGAGGAGAGGAGAGGAGAGGAGAGGAGAGGAGAGGAGAGGAGAGGAGAGGAGAGGAGAGGAGAGGAGAGGAGAGGAGAGGAGAGGAGAGAGAGAGAGAGAGAGAGAGAGAGAGAGAGAGAGAAAGAGAGAATGAGAGAAGCTTGGATCTTTTGAACTCGTTGTCAGGGGTTACTCACGGTCCTTGTTTAATCTGGAGCTCCAGTGTAGCTCTAAGTGGGTCACCAACTGGGGTATGCATCAGCTGGGCATGGTCCACATTGTAGCACCAGTTGTGGGTCCACGTTCTGCCTCACTGCTGGGGTATGGGACACGACGCTTGGGGCAGGCAGAACGCAGAGATGCTGTGGGAAAGACCACTTAACTCCCAAAGCCAACTGGTTTCCTAAGGATTGTGGCTTTCTGCATAACAAAGGGCTGACATCTTGGAATTGGGGCAGAAGAACAGTCTGAACTTCTGGGCCGGCAGAGATATAGGCAGATGCAAAGAGAGGCAGACAGGTGCAAAAGGGAGACTGAAGTGCTGGTCCAGCATGGCCTCAGTAGGGGCAGATTGACATAGTTCCTGGCCCTGTGACATGGACCTCCACGAATGTGGATGGCTGCCATGGGTATAAGGCTTGTTGGTGTAATAATGTACAGATTTTCAGATTCCTCCAAGGAATGTCCTCCTTGTTTACATTAATGACTCCATGAAAATCTGAGACAGAATGTGTCTGGGAGACAAAGGTTTGGCTAATGTCTCTGCAAAATGGTAAGTGTAGGAACCTTCAGGACAGCCCTTAAAGCTGTGGGAAAGAACTCTGGAAACATGAGTTAGAAAATATACAATTTCTCAACTATGGAAAAAATAAGGATGCAATATGAATTATGAGGGGCTTCCTGAATCTAAAGGAACAGAGGCAGCTGCATTAATGAGTCCGCTTGTCAGAAAGATACAAAGGCAGGCAGATACAAAGGGAGGCAGATTCCTGAGTTCAAGGTTAGCCTGGGACACTGTAAGTCCAGGCCCAGGGGTGGTAGAAATGGTAATTTTGGGACAGTGTCCTACTCAGATAGTTTAGCATCTGTGCTTAATTCTCTGAATTCTTTTGCAATGTTAAAAAACAACAACAACAAAAAAAACCGTGCTTGCTGTCTCCTAAGGCTTAAAGGGTGGGGGTGGGAGGGCGCACAGGATGTTGATTCATAGAATAATCCTGTTTCTATGAATCAGGATGTTGATTCATAGAATATTCGAGGGAACCTCGAATAAATAAATGAGTTGATATATAAATAAAAATCTGGACTTTTGGTCTGCATGACATGCAGAAAGCCATAGCAGTTCTTTTTTAGAATTTTTCTCTAGTGAGAGCTGAGCTGTCTAAAGATCTCTGGAGAGTGAAAACAGCTCTTCCAAAAAATTTTGAGCAGGATTTCTTGGTCAGAAATCCCAAGAATTACTTAGAGAGCTGACACAGCTCTTTTAGAACGTTTTGTAGCAGTTATCCAGAGAAGACTGTCTGAAGAGAGAGCATAGCTCTCTTAGAATGTTTTTCTGATTTGTATCAGAAAACCCAAGAATTACTTTTAGAATTTTTCTAAAAGTATTTTTGGCTTAGACAAAAAAAAAAAATCCAAGAATTTGTTTTTTACAGCAGCTTTTCTGACTTTGGTCAGAAAACACATGAGCTACCCAGAGAGCTTTTAGATTTTTTACTAGCAGAGAGAGGGCTGTCTCAAACAGAGAACTTTTAGGACAGCAAGAAAAAGCTGTCTAGAGGAGACAGAGAGAGAGAGAGCGAGCGCGAGCAGTCTGGAAAGCCATCTCAGCAGAAACTAGACCACCAGAGTTTGGACATATGATTTGACTTGGACTCATTTGTTTTTGCTGCTCTCAAACATCCTTCTCTCAGGAATCTGGACCTACCTGAGGCTGGTCCTTGGCACTGAAGGGAGACACAAAGAGCTGGGAAGAATACAGTGAGAACCATGTGGAGAGATGCAATGGTGGAGAAGTTGGGTTAAATTAGGGACTGAGAGACTGCCCCAGCAAAAGGCCAACAGCCTTAAACTATGTAGATGTCTTCGTGTCTTTATTAAATTTCAAGCAGGATCCCACAAAAGCACTGCAATAACTGGTACGCCAATGTAGGGCATGAGATCCAGGCTAAAGACATGAATTCCAGACACAAGACCCAGAGGACAGAATCCATCATGGAGAGGAGACATCAGCTGGAGTCAGAGAAACTGAAATCCCAGACCTCAGAGTCAGTGATGTATGCTCAGAGTGAACAGTCCCCAGAGGACAGTTTAGAGAAGCTTATGCACTAAAATAAATATTATGTTTTGAAGCAGAAAAAGAGAAATAAGAAGAAATGCTTTATAAATTTGCACAGACACAATAAAAAGGAAAGAAACTGAGTATAGACAGCTATAAAAAGAAATATTAAATTTGAATATGATAAAGTCTTCAAAGGCAAGTGACAATTAGTGAGATTTTAAAAAGAAAATTTTTCTGTGTTAAAATGGAAAATAATATAGCAGAGGGCTTCTGGACTCTTCATAGTTTAATTATCATCATAGAACTAATTATATTGACCACAGGTTTTTTTCTGTCCTTTCTAACAAACATCAGAGTAAAGGAGAAAGGAGATAATCTCCTTTTCCTTCTCCCTCAAATTAGTGTTAGTATCTTTCACTTGGGAGCTAGCCAGGCTAGAGAAAATCTAGATACCTTTTAAAATTACCATTACACAGGACTATTAGAAAAGCTACAGTGGTTTTCCCAGCTACCATAAAACAATTACCTCCAGAAGAGTAATGCACAGGTTATGATGAATTCAGATGGCAATCCACTGGGATGCAAGATCTAAGGAGATTTAAAGATGCGATCATATCCTATAGTGTGCACTCACCATATGTGAAATGGGCACTAAATAAATGGGCCAAGCATAATTGTATAATTCCAAAAGGTGTAATTGGAAAGATTTAATACTAGCTATCTTAGAAGCTGGCCTTCAACTACAGTGGCTGACATGTTGGACAGAGGAGACTTTGGCTATGGCAACATAATAGAACTGGAAGGGTTAATATTCCCAAGGATCAGTTGCTAGGTGCAGGTGAATATGCTAAGTTACAAGTTCAGATTCTGTTTGATTATTTTAGCTTAGAGTCTTACAGGTTAAACAACAGTGAAGACAATCTGAATCTTTTACCAAGATGACCTAGGGCTCAGATGAAGCTTTTTGTGATTTATTTTTACAAAGATTAACTTAAACTGTAAATAGAGCAGTATCAGATACAGGTGCAAGAGAAGGATTGATTGAAACCTTGGCTTTTAAGAATACTAATGCTGAATTCAAAAAGGCTACTAAACTTTTAAAGGCCGGATGGGTGCCTATTTATGAATGTATTAAAACTACTGTGGATACTGACTCTAATGCATTCAATGTTGCTATAATAAGTCAGACAATCGCTAAAAGTATGAGAGCTCAGAATGTCCGATGCCTTGACTGTGAAAGACCAGGTCATCTCCTAAAGGAGTGTAGATAATATTTTCCCTAATGATAATCCAGAGAGAAAGCTTCCTGTAAAATGTAAAAAAAGTGGAGAGGGCAGACCCAGGGCTGAGATACATGTAAGGCAATCCCTTACAATCAGGACACTGCTAAGGGGCTTTGCTTGGGACCCACCAAAAGCAACATGAGCTGTTTGCTCCATGTCACCCAAAGAGAGCCTATTCCAGAGACCAACTAGAAAAATTAGAGCCTGCTGTGACAGACAGTGCTGTTCTACATGTAACTACTCTGATGGATAGAACAAGAGATTTTAAAGGTACAGGAAGCACATATTTTGGCAAAGTGCTATAAATAATTAGAGACCAAAGATGAAATTACAATGAAATGAAATTGAGGTTGAAGGGCTCATACATACTGGAGCAGACGTAAAAGGACTCTTGGAATCTAACTTGTCCACTTTGGAAGCTATCTACACAGCTCCTGGGATTGGGACATTGTCTCATGTAAAACAGTCTAAGATGGATTAAATGTATAAGACCAGAAGGTCAGATAGGAAGATTAAGGCCACATACAGCAGGCATAGCCAAGCATTTATGGGGAATAGATCTATTACAACAGTGGGAAACAAAGATTTTTTATTCCTTCAATTTTAGGGACATCCATAAAATAGAAGATGATCCTAATAAAGGTATTGAAAATGTTATAAAAAACAATTACAAACCAGCGGCCCTTAAATAAAGAAAAGTTACAGGCACTAAAACTGATGCTCCAAGAACTGGAGGCTCGACATATAGAAGAGTCCATTAGCCCTCCGAAATTTTCTGTATTTGTTATTAAAAAGAAATGTGGAAGTGGAGGATACTAACAGATCTAAGAGCCATTAATAAGGCCATTCAGCCTATGGGTTCCTCACAACCTGGAGTCCCTTTGACTTTTTTGTGACCTAAGGCATGGCTCATTCTAGTGATTGATTTAAAAGATTCCCTTTTTTTCCAACACTCCTGCAAGATCAAGAGAGAGAAAAGTTTGCTTTCACTGAGCACACATTTAACCATAGAAAGCTGACTAAAAGGTACAGGTGGAATGTTTTGCCACAAAAAAACGTTAAATAGCCCCACTTTGTATCTTCCAAACCAAAAGAGCAAGCTTTATCAAAGGTTCAATTGGGTGTGGAAAACTAATTGTGAAATTGACATGGTGATCTTTGCACACATTCATGAATATATTAAAAGTCTCTTAACAGAACATTTGAAATATTTGAACTGCATGGTATTTATGACATATAAGTTAATCAATAAATATATTTAATGGGCCATTGAGATGGGTCAGAGGGTAAGGGCATTTGTCTCCAAGCTTGGACCCATGTGGTAGAAAGAGAATGATTTCCTCAAGTTATCTTCTGACCACAACTAGGCTCTGGCGCGCGCGCACGCGCACACACACACATACACACACACACACACACACGCACGCACGCACGCACGCACGCATGCACGCACACAAATAAATGAAATAAGAATTTTGAGTCTGCCCATAGCTTGAGGTACCTTGCACCAGGTTAATTATATTTAGTAAACAAAGATGCCAGCAGCCAATAGCTGTGGAGAAGAGACACAGGCAGGGTTTAGGTTTCCCCAGGCTAAAGACCACAAGGAAGGAACAGGAGGAGAGAGAGCTTCCCTGGGATAGAGAAGTAAGAAGAGCTGTCATGGGCTAGGGGCCAAGAGAACATGGCCCAGAGGGCTGCCTCATAGGAGCTAAAGGCAGCCCAGATGAAACATAGTCAGTAATAACTTGGGTAATGGATAGAAGGTAGACTCTAATGACATGGAGGGTAGACAGTTGCTCAGTTATTGTGCTGCCTAAGGTATATTTAAAATACATAGGCTGTGTGAATGTCTTTCATCTGAGAACATAAGTAGTCTAAGATAGGAATAAACCTCATGCCAAGATTTTTTTTTGATACTTTATTTACAATTCAAGTGTTTTCCCCTTTCCAGGTCTCCCCTTTGGAAACCTCCTATCCCATTCCCCTTCCCCCTGCCTCTATGGGGGTACTCCTCGACTCACCCACCCACCTACTCTCGTCTTACCTCCCTGGCATTTCCCTATACTGGGGCATCTAACACACTCAGACCCAAGGGCCTCTCCTCCTACTGATGGCCAACAAGGTCCTTCTCTGCCACATATGTGGCCAGCACCATGGGTCCTTCCATGTGTAATTTTTTGGTTGATGGTCCAGTCTCTGGGAGCTCTGGGGGGGGGGGGTCTGGCCAGTTGACACTGTTGCTTTCTCCATGGGACTGCAACCCACCTCAGCTCCTTCAGTCTATTCTTCAACTCCTCCATCTGGGACCCCTCGCTCAGTCCAATGGTTGCTGTGAATTGAATCTTGGGTTTTCCTAACTTTTGGGCTAATATCCACTTATCAGTGAGTACATACTGTGTTTGTTCTTTTGTGACTGAGTTATCTCACTCAGGATGATATTTTCAAGTTCCATCCATTTGCCTGAGAATTTCATGAAGTCATTGTTTTTAATAGCTGAGTAGTATTCCATTATGTTAATGTACTACATTTTCTGTATCCATTCCTCTGTTGAGGGACATCTAGGTTGTTTCCAGCTTCTGGCTATTATAAGTATGGCTGCTATGAACATGTTGGAGCATCTTCTGGGTATATGCCCAAGAGTGGTATAGCTGGGTCCTCAGGTAGTACTATGTCCAATTTTCTGAGGGTCTGCCAAACTGATTTCCAGAGTGGTTGTGTGGGCCTGTTTGCTGGAGGCTATCCACAGAGATCTCTGACCTGGCCAAGTTCAGGCAAAGGGGGGAGAGTGCAAGCAGGGATGGGAGTTATCTCCACCTCAGTCTCTGGAGTTGCTGCCTTGGTTGCTCCAAGATGCTGCATCCACTGCCCTGTGCTGAGTTGGGCCTGGCTGAGCCCATGAGAGGCTGACTAGCCATCGAGGAGTTTGAGAAGCTTCTGGTGGCGTTCGGGAGAGCAGACCTCTTCCCACGCAGCAGTGTTACAGCACTTATGATAGAAGCTCTCAGACTATGGAGTAGTTCTCACACCTTTATTCCTTCTGGATAGGATCTCTAAAATACAGTTTGGGATGGGTCAGGGTCTGACAGCAGGTACTTCCCATTGGCTTGGTGTGAGAGCTTATCTGCATGTGGGAGGGCTTGGCATGTTGCATCGTGACTGATGGTCACAGACCTCTCTACAGGAGTCTGTTGTGGTTGTAGCTACTTGACAGGAGCCAGGGGCACAGGAGCACGGCAAAACACCTACCTTCACTTGCAAGGTTACCCCCAATGGGTTGCCAGGGTTTAAGCCTGTGCTTGACCAGGGACCAGGCTGCCTGTCACAGCCCACTGCCCCACATGGTTGTACCAGCTTGCAATCCCACCAGCAATGGAGAAGTGTTCCTCTTTCTCCACATCCATATGCTGTCACCTGAGTTTTTGATCTTAGCCATTCTGACTGGTGTGAGATGGAATCTCAGGATTGTTTTGATTTGCAATTTCCCTGATGACTAAGGACGTTGAACATTTATTTAGATGCTACTCAGCCCTTTGAGTTTCCTCAGCTGAGAATTCTCTGTTTAGCTCTCTTCCCCATTTTTAAATAGGGTTATTTGGTTCTCTGGAGTCTAACCTCTTGAGTTTTTTGTCTATATTGGATATTAGCCCTCTATTGGATGTAGGATTGGTAAAGATCTTTTCCCAATCTGTAGGCACTATTTGCTTTGTTATTTGTAATAAGAAATATTTCCACATTCTCGCCAACATCTGTTGTCACCTGAGTTTTTGATCTTAGCCATTCTAACTGGTGTGAGGTGGAATCTCAGGGTTGTTTTGATTTGCATTTCCCTGCTGACTAAGGATGTTGAACATTTCTTTAGGTGCTTCTCGACCATTTGATTTTGCTCAGTTGAAAATTCTCTGTTTAGCTCTCTTCCCCATTTTTAAATAGGGTTATTTGGTTCTCTGGAGTCTAACCTCTTGAGTTTTTTGTCTATATTGGATATTAGCCCTTTATTGGATGTAGGATTGGTAAAGATCTTTTCCCAATCTGTAGGTTGCCGTTTTGTCCTATTTACAGTGTCCTTTGCCTTGCAGAAGCTTTGCAATTTTATGAAGTCCCATTTGTTGATTCTTGATCTTAGAGCATAAGCCATTGGTGTTCTGTTCAGGAACTTTTCCCCTGTGCCCATGTGTTTGAGACTTTTCCCCACTTTCTCTTCTATTAGATTCAGTATATCTGGTTTTATGTAGAGGTCCTTGATCCACTTGGACTTGAGTTTTATACAGGGAGATAAGAATGGATCAATTTCCATTCTTCTACATGTTGACTGACAGTTGAACCAGCACCATTTGTTGAAAATGCTGTCTCTTTTCCACTAGCTGGTTTTAGCTCCTTTGTCAAAGATCAAGTGCCCGTAGGTGTGTGGGTTCATTTCTGGGTCTTCAATTCTATTCCATTGATCTACCTGACTGTCACTCTACCAATACCATGCAGGTTTTATCATTACTGCTCTATAGTATAGCTTGAGGTCAGGGATGCTGATTCCCCCAGAAGTTCTTTTATTGTTGAGAATAGTTTTTGCTATTCTGGGTTTTTTGTTATTGAGAATGAATTTGAGAATTGCTCTTTCTAAGTCTAAGAAGAATTGAGCTGGAATTTTGATAGAGATTGCTTTGAATCTGTAGATTGCTTTCAGCAGGATGGCCACTTTCACCCTATTAATCCTGCCAATTCATGAGTATAGCAGGTCTTTCCATCTTCTGAGGTCTTCTTGGATTTCTTTCTTCAGAGACTTGAAGTTCCTGTTATACAGATCTTTCACTTGTTTGGTTAGAGTCACACCAAGATACTTTATATTGTTTGTGACAATTGTGAAGGGTGTCATTTCCCTAATTTCTTTGTCAGCCTGTTTATCCTTTGAGTATAGGAAGGCTACTGATTTGTTTGAGTTAATTTTATATCCGGCCACTTTGCTGAAGTTGTTTATCAGCTGTAGCAGTTCTATGGTGGAGTTTTTCGGGTCACTTAAGTATATGATCATATTATCTGTAAATAGTGATATTTTGATTTCTTCCTTTCCAATTTGTATCCCTTTGACCTCCTTTTGTTGTCTAATTGCTCTAGCTAGAACTTCAAGTCCTATATTGAATAGATAGGGAGAGAGGGAGCAGCCTTGTCTAGTCCTTGATTTTAGTAGGACTAAAAGTCCTGCTTCAAGTTTCTCTCCATTTAATTTGATGTTGGCTACTGGTTTACTGTATATTGCTTTTACTATGTTTAGCTATGGGCCTTGAATTCCTGATCTTTCCAAGACTTTTTTTTTTTTTTTTTTTAACCAAGTGAAAATCTTTTTTTTTTTTTATTTTCATATTTTATTTACATTTCAAATGTTTCCCCCTTTTCAGATCTCCCCTTTGGAACCTCCCCATTCCCTCCACCCTCCCCCCTGCCACTATTGGGATATTCTCCAACCCACCCTCCCACCCTCCCACCCATTCTCGTCTTCCCTCCTTGTCATTCTCCTATACTGGGGGATCTAATACCCTCAGGCCCAAGAGCCTCTCCTCCCCCTGATGGATAACAAGACCCTCTTCTGCCGCATTTGTGGCCAGCACCATGGGTCCCTCCATGTGTATTCTTTAGTTGGTGGATCAGTCTCCAGAAGTAACGGGGGGTCAGGCCAGTTGATGTTAAATTTTGTCCAATGCTTTTTCAGCATCTAATGAAATGACCATGTGTTTTTTTCTTTGATTTTGCTTAATTAGTGGATTACATTGATGGATTTATGAGTACTGAACCATCTCTGCATCCCTGGGATGAAGCCTACTTGATCGTGGTGTATGATCGTTTTGAAGTGTTCTTGGATTCGATTTGCAAGAATTTTATTGAGTATTTTTCATTGATATTTGTAAGGAAAATTGGTCTGAAGTTTTCTTTCTTTGTTGGGTCTTTGTAAGGTTTTAGTATCAGTGTAACTGTGGCCTCATAGAATGAATTGGGTAACATTCCTTCTGTTCCTATTTTGTGGAATAGTTTGAAGAGTATTGATATTAGGTCTTCTTTGAAGGTCTGATAAACTCTGCCCTAAATCCATCTGATCCTGAGCTATTTTTGGTTGGGAGACTTTTAATGACTGCTTCTATTTCTTTACGGGTTATGGAAGTGTTTAGATGGTTTATCTGATTCTGACTTAACTTTGGCATTTGATATCTGTCTAGAAAATTGTTCATTTCATCCAGATTTTCTAGTTTTGTTGAGTATAGGCTTTTGTAGTAGAATCTGATGATTTTTTTTAAATTTCTTCAGTTTCTGTTGGTATATCTCCCTTTTCATTTCTGATTTTGTTAATTTGGATACTGTCTCTGTGCCCTCTGGTTAGTCTGGCTAAGGGTTTATCTATCTTGTTGAACTAGATCCTGGTTTTGTTGATTCTTTGTATAGTTCTTTTTGTTTCTACTTGGTTGATTTCAGCCCTGAGTTTTATTATTTCCTGCCTTCTACTCCTCTTGGGTGTATTAGCTTTTTTTGTTATTGTTGTTCTAGAGCTTTCAGATGTGATGTTAAGCTGCTAGTGTACGCTTTCTCCAGTGTCTTTTTGGAGCCATTCAGAGGTATGAGTTTTCCTCTTAGCATTGCTTTCATTGTGTCCCATAAGTTTGAGTATGCTGTACTTTCATTTTCATTTAATTCTAGGAAGTCTTTAATTTCTTTCTTTATTTCTTCCTTGACCAAGTTATCATTGAGTAGAGCGTTGTTCAGCTTCCATGTGTATGTGGGCTTTGTGTTATTGTAGACCAATCTTAATCTGATTGTGGTCTGATAGGAGGCATGGGATTATTTCAATCTTCTTATATCTGCTGAGGTTTTTTTTGTGACCGATTATATGGTCAGCTTTGGAGAAAGTACCATGAGGTGCTGAGAAGAAGGTATATTCTTTTGATTTAGGATGAAATGCTCTATAGATATCTGTTAAATCCATTTTGTCCATAACTTCTGTTAGTTTTACTGTGTCTCTGTTTAGTTTGTGTTTCCAAGATCTGTATATTGATGAGAGTGGTGTGTTGAAGTCTCCCACTACTATTGTGTGAGGTACAATGTGTGCTTTGAGCTTTAGTAAAGTTTCTTTTATGAATGTGGGTGCCCTTGCATTTGGGACATAGATGTTCAGAATTGAAAGTTCTTCTTGGTAGATTTTTCCTTTGATAATTATCAAGTGTCCTTCCTTATCTTTTTTGATGACTTTTGGTTGAAAGTCAATTTTATCCAATATTAGAAAAGTTACTTCAGCCTTTTTCTTGGGACAATTTCCCTGGAAAATTGTTTTCCTGCCCTTTACTCTCAGGTAGTGTTTGTCTTTAATACTGAGGTGTGTTTCCTGTATGCAGCCAAATGCTGGGTCCTTTTTATTTATCTAGTCTGTTAGTCTATGTCTTTTTATTGGGGAATTGAGTCCATTGATGTTAAGAGATATTAAAAAATAGTGATTGTTGCTTCCTGTTATTTTTGAGGTTATTTTTATATTTGTGTGGCTATCTTCTTTTTGGGTTTGTTGAATGAAGATTACTTTCTTGCTTTTTCTAGGGTGTAGTTACCCTCTTTGTGTTGGTGTTTTCCATTTATTATCCTTTGTAGGGCTGGGTTTGTGGAAAAATATTGTGTAAATTTGGTTTTGAGAGTTTTGCTGGGTATAGCACCCTGGGCTGGCAGTTGTGTTCTCTTAGGGTCTGTATGAGATCTGCCCAGGATCTTCTAGCTTTCATAATCTCTGGTGAGAAGTCTGGTGTAATTCTGATAGGTCTGCCTTTATGTGTTACTTGACCTTTTTACCTTACTGCTTTTAATATTCTTTGTTTGTTTTGTGCATTTGGTGTTTTGACTATTATGTGACAGGAGGAATTTTTTCTGGTCCAATCTATTTGGAGTTCTGTAGGCTTCTTGAATGTTTATGTTCATCTCTTTCTTTAGGTTAGGGAAATTTTCTTCTATTATTTTGTTGAAGATATTTACTGTCCCTTTAAGTTGGGAATCTTTACTCTCTTTTATACCTATTATTCTTAGGTTTGGTCTTCTCATTGTGTCCTGGATTTCCTGAATGTTTTGGGTTAGGAGCTTTTTGCATTTTGCATTTTCTTCGACTGTTGTGTCAATGTTTTCTTTCTTTTCTTTCTTTCTTTCTTTTTTTTTTTTTCTTTTTTTGGTTTTTTCGAGACAGGGTTTCTCTGTGTATCCTTGGCTGTCCTGGAACTCACTCTGTAGACCAGGTTGGCCTCAAACTCAGAGATCTACCTGCCTCTGCCTCCCAAGTGCTGGTATTAAAGGAGTGCACCACCACCGCCCTCTGCGTCAATGTTTTCTATGGTATCTTCTGCACCTGAGATTCTCTCTTCTATCTCTTGTATTCTGTTGGTGATGCTTGCATCTATGACTCCTGATCTCTTTCCTAGGTTTTCTATCTCCAGGGTTGTCTCCCTTTTTGATTTCTTTATTGTTTCTATTTCCATTTTTAGATCCTGGATGGTTTTGTTCATTTCCTTTGTCTGCTTGATTATGTTTTCCTGTAATTCTTTAAAGGATTTTTGTGTTCCCTCTTTAAGGGCTTCTAGCTGTTTACCTGTGTTCTCTTGTATTTCTTTAAGGGAGTTATTTATTTCCTTTTTAAAGTCTTCTATCATCTTCATGAGATGTTATTTTAAATCTGTGTCTTGCTTTTCTGGTGTGTTGGAGTATCCAGGGTTCACTGTGGTGGGAGAACTGGGTTCTGATGATGCCAAGTTGCCTTGGTTTCTGTTCCTTATGTTCTTGCCCTTGCCTTTTGCCATCTGGTTATCTCTGGTGTTAGCTGGTTTTACTCTCTCTGACTGTGGCTCATCCCTCCTGCAAGCCTCTGGGTCAGTACTCCTTGGAGGCTGTGCCGAGATTTTTAAAAAATATTTTCACTATATCTGGTGCCCAACGTGGGCAAAATGCACTTTTAAAAAATTAATTTGAGATTCCTGAATAGAAAACACAAACTGTCCTTTTAAGATTAGGAGGCAGAGAGAATTGGCTTCTTAGCTTAGCTGCACTCCCAAGCTGAAACAGACACACTGGACAGTGGTCTCAAGATATAGCCAAGGCCTTTTCTAGCTGCCACATAAGCTGTGGATACTGAAAGACTCTCCTGGAAAATAATGACAGGCTACTCAGCAACATAAAGCAGGCCTAATAAGGATAGGAATAAAAAAATTAATGGAAATTTAAGAAGTCAATGCTATTTTAAGCATCTAGGTTCTTTGAAGATGGGCTCCATAAGAACTCTGGGGTTGCTTAGCTGACCTGTGACCCACAAAAGCCTGAGAATAGGCTTTTACAAAAAAATAGAAGAAAATTTAATTGAATATAAATGTATAGGAAAGAATAGTAATGCAATTTATTTAAAGAGAAAGGGGATATAATTATATATCCACAGATACTAATCTCCAACGAAAGGAGGAATAAATGAAAGTTGCTTTGATTGTTTTTTGAGGATTGAAGGGAGAAATAATGGTAACTCTTTTAAGTGCTTTTAAGTAATGATTGTTTTAAATGTTTTTATCAGATAGTAACTCCACAGAAGGGAGGAATAAATGAAAATTGCTTTAATGATGAAAGGGAGAAATACTGGTAATTGTTTTAAATAGTTTTAAGTATACATGGAAGAATTAATAAATCCAGGCCTTTCATCTTAAGTGCAGGAAACAAAGATATGGAGATAGAGAGAAACCCTATCTCAATAAATAATATTAATTGTTTTAAATTGTTTCAAATTGTTTTGAGTTGTTTTAATCATCAAAATGAAGATAGTTATAAGTTAGGTAGTATTAATGATATCACTAATCCTCTGGGAGAGAGGTCAAGGTAGAACATTCTAAAGAAAAAAGAGGCTGTTGAATTGAATCAATTGATTTTGGGTTGTCGAACCAAGGGCATACTATTTTGGAGAAAGGCTCTGTGTTTGTGTCAACAGGAAAGGAGAAAAGTCTTTGGACTCCTTCCAAAGTAATATGGATTAGATACAATAGGGGAAGACCTCCTAAAGATCTTGACTGCAGACAAGAAAGAAAAATTCAAGAAGATCAGACAGGACAGGTTACATGAATTGCTGATCCCTCTACATGGGAACAGCCCTGAAACTGGCTGAGACATAAAATTGTCTCTAGCCAAAACTGCACCTACCCATAGCCAATAAATCTTGTTGGTTATAGAATCCTTAAAATTTATCATGCCATCTTTCATAAGGCATGAATGAAGATTTTTTTTTTTTTCCGAGACACGGTTTCTCTGTATGGCCCTGGCTGTCCTGGAACTCACTCTGTAGACCAGGCTGGCCTCTAACTCAGAAATCCACTTGCCTCTGCCTCCCAAGTGCTGGGATTAAAGGTGTGCGCCACCACTGCCCAGCATGAATGAAGATTTATTACAGTTTTGTTATTGACCAAACTAACTCATAAAAAAGATACTTGTCTTTCACCTGCTCAAACAAGGAGCAAACATTCATCCTTAACTGATTTGTGCACCTTGTACTATCCACACAAATATCTTTATAGATCTAAATATTGGTTGTGAGAGTCATATATTACAGAATGAAACACCAACAATACAGCTCTGACAAGATTCACCCTTGGGGATGCTGAAATGACCTGCTGTTCCAGCTCCCTGACTGACCCTGCCTCACCTGATGCTGTTTCCAGAGACTTGCTCCCAGAACAGCTTCAGGAATGATTGCTAATCCCTGATGACCTAGGTTTATCCAGCCTTTCACATGGTTCCAGTCAGGACTTCAGTTAAGCCCTGAACTTTCTCTACATACAGAGACTGGACAACAAATGCTACAGATAACTTTCTTAAGTCTATTATATTTTTTTTATTAACTGTCTTGTCCCTCTCTACTGCTTAAAATAAAAAGGAATTATTCACCCCAACTCAACAGGAAGCAGTCATAGAAAATAATTGACACAATCCTTTAAGTTACGGTGCCTTGTTTAGTTAATTTAAAAATTATAAGTGTATTGTAATTTTAAGGGCTAATTTGGAAATGATTGTAATTTTGGACAGGGAAGAAACTAAATAGAGAACTTAGACTCAGGAATTTCTATCTTTCCTTTCTTCTTCTCTATCCTCTTTTCTTTTTTAGGCAAAGGAAAGGAGGTTGAAAAAGGAAAAGGGGGGAGGGATAGAGTAATAGTACTGAAATTAGATACATGGGATAGATTATTTAATTTACTCTTAAAAAATTTATAGCCATAATCTTATATTGCTAAAAAGCTTTATATTTTGATACAGGATTGAAGTTATATTTTCTTACATTGGTACAGAATTTTGGATATTAATACAGGTTTAAGATTTTCATTGGTATAAAATCTTTATACATTGATACAAAATTTCAAATTAATTTTGTTACTCTTAGATAGGCATTGTGCCTATGCAAGCCATTTAAGAATACAAGGCTTAGATTCAGTCCTTTTGATAGCTACTATTACAAAATGTTTAAAATGATTAAGTAATACAAGTTAATAGTCAGATAGTCAAATTCATGGTCATGTTAGATTATAATTTAGTTATTTACAATAAAGTGTTTTCAAGGTCACTCAAATAGTAAATAGGTAGAAACAATAATGTTTAACAATTCAGTTATGCTATATATAGATAAATGGTCTTCAAAAGTATCAGAAATCTATAAAACATAACATTTAATGTTATTTCATAAATAATAGATCTTTTGACTATGAGACATGTCTGCTCCTGACAGTACTCTCATCCATTTCAAGAAAGAAGATGAACATCATTACCTACATATAGAGTTGTCTCAACTGTGACAAGCTAGCTACTTGACGAGAAATGCCCTAATTTCAGCTACAGACAGAATGCTGGCCCAAAAGGACAAACAGACACAGTATAGTCAACTGCTACACTCTGCCAAGACAGGGTAACCTATTCCTTCATAATTTCTACTTAAGGCCCTTCAGATACTCTGGGCCAGGAGGCTGAACACAGATGCTTCAACTTTGTAAGAAATATTGGGGACAGTCCAGGCAGTCAGATGTCTCTGCCAGTTGTTTAAGTTTTGGACACTATGACTTTGTGCGTCCTACATATTCAGGTAATATTTAATTCCTTCTCAAATCTCTGACAGGGTAGAATACTAGTTATGATCTCATAATTGAACTTAAGTTGTTTAACATTAAAGAAAATGTTCTAGACTTGAAAGGATGGTTTTCAGATTGTAATACAAGTTAAAATCAAACATGATTTAGGTACAGAATTCTAAACTCTTTAAGTTAGGATAGATGACAGAATCCTTTATCTAAATTGTCAAATATGATGGACTGGATGTTATAAGTGTATATCATACCTTATAATTTACATAATTGTTATAGTTGTGTTAAAATTATATCTAAGAGAAAAGAGCCTTTTAATAGTCTACTGGTGTTAGAGTCCTCAGACTGCTTCCTGGTACTCACTAGTGCATATTCCCCCTGGACTAAAGAGGGGGGATTGTTGAGGTTTTGTCTTTTACTGTTTATTGTAATGCTGGCCTCCAAGATTTGTAGTCTGCACATAGCCTGAGGTCCCTGCTCCCACTTATTATATTTGGTAAATAAAGATGCCAGCAGCTAATAGCTGTGTAGAAGAGACATAGGCAGAGTTTAGGTTTCCCTAGGCTAGAGACCACGAGGATGGAATAGGAGGAGAGAGAGCTGCCATGGGATAGAGAAGCAAAAAGAACTGCCATAGGCTTGAGGCCAAGAGAATATGGCCCACAGGGCTGTCTTGTTGGAGCCTAGGACAGTCCAGATAAAACATAGTGAGTAATGACTTGGGCTATGGAGGGTAGACAGTTGCCAGGTTTAATGCTGCCTAAAGTGCATTAAAATACATAGGCTGTGTGTATGTCTTTCATCTGAGAACATAACTTGTCTAAAATGGGAAGAAACCCCATGCTGGGATTTGAAAAATATTTTTTTACTACATTTTATGAAAAAGTACATTATTATAACAACGTGAGAAGCTTGAGTAGCACCTGAGGACAAGATGTCACTGTGCCTCAGTGCTCATTTCCTGGTCATGATTGTTAGGTTTTGGGTGTGCAAGAGAATGACCTTGTGGGAAGTACACACTACTATTTACACTAGTGAGCACCAGGAAGCCTTTGTTGGTGATGGGAAATCACTGCCACTGACTCTCAAGTGCAAGGGAAGCATGGGGGAGGGGAGAGTGCAGCTTCTTTATAAGTTATGATTGTTTCAAAACATGACTTGTAAAATACAAATTTAATTTTCAAATATGAAGACAGAGTTGACATGCTGGGTTCCAGGCAACTGAAGGGACCAAGAAGTATGTTTCACTGACAGCCACCTAAGCACTTACCACAAGGAGAGGGTGGTACAGACCTTTATCCAATTGCAACCAAGCTATAGTTTTTATAAGGTTTCCAGTTGGTATCATTTTTTGTGAAGTTTATTCTCTGAACCATGAACACTGTGCCCTCGTTGGCAGCATGTATATTGAAAATTGGAATAATACAGAGATTACCAGGGCCCTTGCCCAAGGAGGACACACAAATTCAAGAAACATTTCATATTTAAAAATAATTGTCTAGGAAGTAAAGGTCAACACAATACTGAGTAACGATGGAAGGAAACAGTCATTTGAAGAACATTTCCTTATTGATGGCCAAATCTGTTTACAATGAGAGGAATCAGGTCACTTTAGAATTTTCTGCTTAGAAGTAGGTCAGCTCATCATTCCTGGTTTTGTTAGTCTGGTAACCACTAAGTACCAAATCATCTTCTCCAGAAAGACCCTTGAAGACTTTTAGGTGGACGAAACAATCATGCCCTACATCCACCTGAAAAACATAAGAAAGAAAGAAAGAAAGAAAGAAAGAAAGAAAGAAAGAAAAGAAAGAAAGGGAAATTATCCACATGGATCTCCATTGTATGACAGATTTTCTTTATCGTTAAGACTTAATGTGCTAAGGTCTCTTGAAACAACACTTCCGGCCCAGGCCAAGACCCATGATCTGAACTTCCAACAACTTGTACATTAGGAAAAAGAGCAGCTAACAGTATGTCAGAAAACATACTTCCTAGATGTATTTTTAATACCTTTTAGAAAAAGATTTTATTAAATTTATTTGTATTTAAGTGCATCACATACATGCAATGACTGAAGACATCAGAAGAGAGTGTCAAATCTCCCCAAACTGGAGTCAGAAATAGTTGTCAGCTTCCATGTATATGCTGAGACCCAAACCAGGTCCTCTATAAGAACAGTCAGTTCTCCTACCCAGTAACCCATTTCACCATGTGCATTTAATTTATTGAACTTTTCATTAAAATCTTGGCACAGATTACATTCCAGAGTTACATTTTATTTTCGTGATGCCTGGAACAAGAACAGAGGACAGCTTATATTTTTGGTGATTCTGTTTTCTGACTTCTATGTTGAGAGAAAAAATGGTTTAGTTTTATTTTATGGATTTTTCTGTGAGGATTAGGTAAAGAGGGGCGTGGCTTGTTTGTAAAACAGTACCCGGCACATCCTATGTCCACCTTGGGTTATTATCCTCTCTGTTCAGGGTAGGGGACTATTAGGCCTAGGGAAGGGGATCTTGGGATCACATAGATTTGGGACAAGTATGAACAGATTGAACAAGCAGAAGAAGGGGAACAAAGGTCAACCCCAGGATAACATTGAAGCCTGTGGTTCTCTACTACTCTCTCAGTGGGCATTCAAGACAGACAGAAAACCCTACCTGTAACAAATGAAATCTAGAGACTGGCTGAGAGCAATGGGGTCAACAGCCAGCCTGCAGGAAGGAAGGAGAGAACTAAGGCTCAATAGCGGAATGGAGGGTGAGGGAGAGAGCCAGGGATGGGTGGTTGGGGTTCAGGCTGGGGAGCAAGAAACCACATTGAAATAGTGTGGTCAAGGGAAGAAATTCCCAACATCATTTTCTGATGAAAATTTTTAAAAAGAAATATGTGAGGGAGTTAATATCAAATGTTCATATTTAGTTAATCAAAATTATTAAAATAACCCCAATTTTGGTGAAAATTTCTTATATGAATATGAAAATTTCTTATCTGAATATAATAATTTTTCCTGAAAAATTTTTCCTAGATTTGAAGAAAGATCATGGAAGGAAGCAATTCCTCCTGAGGACACAGCTGGGGTTTGCTCACTAGTTTCTTCAGGCCTGGAACACACCAGGAACTCAAATTTGATTGGACTCAGCTGGTCCAGTCCTCATATACAACCCAACTTTGAGGGTGGCTCATGTTGAGGGGGCTAGCTCTGCTCATTTGATTAAAAACAAACAAACAAACCAACCAACCAACCAAACACATTAAAAAGCCATATGGCTTAAGTAACTATTTTTAAAAAAGAAACAAATGACATTGTGCCTTAGTCCAAAGACAAAGCAGAAGAGGTAAAGGTACTTGACTTTCTGTTATCTTTGAAATCAGGATTGACATTGTTTAATACA
Organism: Rhynchomys soricoides; assembly: GCA_019843965.1. NCBI lineage: Eukaryota > Metazoa > Chordata > Mammalia > Rodentia > Muridae > Rhynchomys > Rhynchomys soricoides. Next base: position 71,869 of record JADRCH010000065.1, on the reverse strand, counting down.
AAGAGATAAATACTATTTATTATCCACAGTTGAGTTTTTGAATTGGTTCCCTTGACATTGGTTCACAAGAATGTCAGAATATTTTTTTCATTAGAACTTAATCAGGAAACCATTTAATTTCATTTTTTGATATAAAATTTGTTTTACATAAAAAGTGTGTGTGTATGGGTGTGTGTCTGTGTTTGGCTATGCACACATAGAAACAAGTGCCTTTGGAGACCAGAGATGTCAGATCTCTTACAGCTGGAGTTACGAATGGTTGAAAGCAACCTGATGTGGGTGCTGGACACTGAGCTTGGGGTTTCTGTAAAAGCTGCATTCACTTTTGACAGTTGAGTCATCTCTTCAGCTCCTAAAATGTATTTTATAAAATATTATATCTTTATACTGTAGCTGGAGTGCCATCAGTTGGACCTGCTTGAATTGTAAAAAGAATTATTTGGGGGTTGAAGAGATGGCTCAGCAGTTAAGAGTACTGATTGCTCTCCCAGAGGTCCTAAGTTCAATTCCCAACAACCATATGCAGGCCAAAGCCATTTATAATGGGACCTGATGCCCACTTCTGGCATGCAGGCATACACATAGACAAAGCACTCATGTATAAAAAAATAATTTTAAAACTCCTTTAAATTACTTTATTAACTACTCCTTTAAAGGGTGGAAGTGGCCTGAATTATTCTTTCAGCTAATGATTGAAGTCCTTTTTAGGCGCATCTAATTTGAACACACGGAATTAGGAAGCTGTGAGACACTGGCTGGTTCCCACACCCTAAGATGTTAGCCTCCACATCCAGCTGACAGAATAAACAGCCATGGCCGCAAAGCAATGTCTGAGCTGTTACACCATCATTTTCTACAGGGTTCTAGAAATTAAGAACCACATAAGAAAGCTTTCTGTATTCCTGAGAGAGAGAGAAAAAAAAAGTAAATATCCTGTCATCGGATGGATTTGGGAGTCTTCTACTTGCAAGTGTCTTAATTAAAGACCAGTGGTAGAAATGAAGGTAGGGTTGGAGCAACAGGAAGCAATCACATCAGTGCCTGAGGGAGGTTGGTGTCTAACCTTAATGAAGTAATTGATTCCAGCGACAACTTGAGTTTTATACTCAACAACTTCGAATTTTTCATATTTCTCATTGGTTTTCTCTTCGAGCTGTGGTCTGACCTTATGAGGAGAAAGAAAGAGATGATGTTAGGGCTATGTTGACTCAGTTTACCTGAGTCGCAAATCTGGGAACCTCATCCTACTGAGAGTACTCAGAGATGCTCATGTGCCTGGGCTGGCAGCTCAAGCCTCTAATTCCAGAACTTGAAAGACTGAGGCAGGAAAATGTCATTCAAGAGCAGCTTGAGCTATATAGAAAGTTCCAGGCTACATGAGACTAAAAATTAAATTCTTATATATAAAAAAAAATCAAAACAACAAACTAAACTAAAAGCGATGTAATCTCTCTTTTTTTCCAATAGAAAAAACCTTTACACTGATGAAAAGTCAAATTATTTGCATGAGGCTAAATTAATATCAAATCATTGCAGTATTACACAATAGTCACAGTTTAGCTCCAGCCTAATGGTTAAGCAGGTAAAGTCTCTTGCCACTAAGAAAGTGTGACAACCTGAATTCCATCACTGGGACCCACATGGTGGAAGGACAGAGTGCATTCTTGCAAGTTGTCTTGTGATCTACACACACACACACACACACACACACAGAGAGAGAGAGAAAGAGAGAGAGAGAGAGAGAGAGAGAGAGAGAGAGAGAGAGAGACGCTATGGCTTAGATGCTCGCATTGCTGAAAGGAGTTAGTCTCACATTCAATGTGTAAACATTTACTGAATATTATGTATCCACCCTTTCTTTGGGTGCTCATCTAGGCCCTATATGCTAAGATCTGTTATGATCACTAGGGCTCAATTTCTGCTAATAGCCAAGTTGCAGGTTTCCACCAGGGCTGAGAAGGGGCAATAGTTCACATCTCAGGATGGAGGATGTTGAGGGTAAGGAGGGGGGCTGGGGTCTAGTTGTTGGTCATACAGATCCATCAGATCCCCTGATTTCTTGACTCGGCCCTCAGAATTTCTTGTGTTGCCGATGCCAGCCACTAGCAATCTAACACAGCTGTATTAGATCTGCTGTATGAATCGTCTGTGTGATCTTGGACATGCCCTCCATGGCTCAGCCTCGATCTAGACGTCTCTTAGTTTTCATCTTCTTACCTCCATTAACATCCTTCAGGTCGTGTCTACTCACTTCCTGTTACCTTTCTCATGGGTGTGTTCCCCATAATCCTTTCCTATCCCTAGGAGGAAAACCAGCTCCGTCATCAATATATCTTCGAGTCTTCAAGAGACCCTCTCCATTGGGAAGTTGGTGTGCTGCTCGCTGGTGAAGCATTTGGGTGCTTCTAGTTTCAGTCAGGCCTGCAGGGTACCCAGAGTTCTCTTAAGACCTTCTGAATCCCTCCTCTCAGCGGGGAGGTGTTTTCAATCCTTTGCTGGTACCTCAGGTGATAGAACTATTTTCAAATGCAGACTGAGTTCTCAGATTTGATTAAGTTCCAACAGGCAGTACTCATTTGCCCCCAAAGACTTCAGAATAGGTGGGGTGGTAACAGTTGCTTTGTTGAAATAGAAAATAAACCTTCAAGTGGGGGAAAGAGAACAGGAAGTGAGAGAGAAAAGACTGGACAGGCAAGAGGCAGGGTGCAGGAGAAGAGCTACGGACAGCTGTCCAGAGAGAAGCTGAGTGGGAAGAGGGGTATATCGTAGGCTCTCTGTGTCCTGATGCTTTTGAGTGGCCAAAGGAAGGATGCCAGCACTGGGTACTCACTGAGCTCGAAAGGCCTAATCTCTACACTAGTTCCCAAACTGATTTATTGAGCCCTCATTTTATAAGTAAGGAACTTGAGGTTAATGTTAAAAATCATTAATCATTGTCAAAGCAATTTTAAAACCTTTTTTTGATAACAAGTGTCTGAGCTATGATCTTTCGAGTTTTTAGTCTTGGATTTTTTTAAATTTTGCTTTATTTTTCATGTTAATTATGTGCCTGTGTTTGGGTATGTGCACATGTGAATGTAGGTACCCGTGGAATCCAGAAAAGGGCGTCAGATCTCCTGCAGCTAGAGTTACAGGCAGTTTTGAGCTATATGACGTGGCTCCTGGGAACTGAACTTGGGTCCTCTGCAAGAGCAGCATGCATGCATGCACGCACCCTCTTTAGCCCAAGTCTTTTATTTTTTTAAAGCTATATTGTAAGTGCTGATTTTTATCTCTCCTATTAATGGATCCAGATTGCACTTTCTTCATCATACTTGTGTATGTAGATCAATGCCCAGAATTTTCCAGGGGAGAACTGATTTCAAATGCTTTGGTTTGTATCCTTATAAGCACTGGTGCCTACCCAATGTCTGGTTCATTGTGGAAGATGCAGCCTCGATCCCCTTTGTAGTAAGACTGATTTTCATCCTTTAATGGGGGATTCTATGGACTGGGAAGTAGGGGAAGAGGTGAGTGGGGAGATTGTTAGTGATGATTTAACAGTCAGAAAGTAGCTTGGCACTGAGTAACCACTAGAAGGGCTACCGGGAGGTACCAGAAGGCATTTATGGAACCTGGTGTGACAAACAGGACTTGTGTTGTACTCAGTTGCTGCTGTCCTTGCAGTGTCTGCTGGTGGCTGGAGACTATCTGTTTGCCAGTTTGTCCTTCCTCAGAGAAAGGGGCACCTGATAAATACATTTACTCCAGAACTGTTCTGGCTTTTTCAATTGCTTCAAATCTCACTAAGTTGTTAGCTTTCTATGATCTGAAGAATTGTTCCATGGAAGCACCCACACAAATGCATTTCTCCAACCTGCAATCATTCTTCAGAGCAGAATGGATAGAAGATGCTGAATGCAAGCTTCCTAACGTAAAATTTAATGATCAAAGTATGTTTAAAGTATATATGAAATCCTCAAAAACTAATGAGAATATCATGTTCAAAAATTATTCTACCCAGCAGGATGGCACACTCCTGTAGTCCTTGTTACTTGGGAGGCTTGAGGCAAAAGGATTACTTGGACCACTCTGGGAAACAGCAAAAACTCCTTTTCAAAATAACAATTATTCTAGATAACCGGATGACCAACTATTAAAAATCATGAAAATCTACTGTAACTTTTTAATTCCAAAATAAAGTATCTCCCTAGAGTCTGGGTTCCTGGAACATCTCAGGGGGATTTTTTATCTCAATTAACATAAAAATCAACTATAACTCATTTGTGTATTTGTTTTTAAAATAATTTTTATGCATGGTATTTTAGTTAGTTCTTTTAGCTCTTTCTTCTTACAGGTGAAATGGAGGACTTTGCCTTCCTTGGCATCCTATTTTAAGGCCCCATCTCCCCCATGCCTTCTAGGATGCCGGATATTTCAGGTCTTACAGGAAAGTGAAGTCATGGGAAGGAGTGCTCACACTTCCAGAGACCTTGGAAGCTCTCTTCTGTCAGATCAGTATTTTATCTAGAGTGACAGGGACTCATGTGCTCATTTAAGGTTCAATTTGATGTGAGGATCCTAATGAAGATTTAAAGATTTAATATTCCTCAAAAATAAAATGCTCCAAGATATTTATTGAAATAGAGCTATGAGTGAGAACTATTTAGCCCTAAATATTTAGTCATTAATTTAAGGATTGTGATCCTCTATAGAATGTTCACTGCCCTAAGCATGAAGGCTCCCATTTCTTCTACTCACATAAAATCTGATGGTGCCTAGCATGGTGGTACATGCCTGTAATCCCAGCACTTGAGAAGTTAAGGCAGCCAGGAGTGCTTTGGGTTTGAGGCAAGCCTGAGTTACCTGCAGGATAGACCATCTAGCAAGACCAAGTCTCAAAATTCAAATACACAAGGAAACAAACACACAAATTAACAAATAACAAACTAAACTGATCTTGTCTGTCAGGATGATTCAGCTTCAGAGAAGAAAACAATGTGATGTAAGAAAATAAAGGGACAGATTCCAAACCTACCTCCACAATTTGCATGCATTTCTCCTTTGTAAAACGCGTAGTACGATTCATCTTTTTATATAGATGATAGTTAAGCAACATGTATTAACTTGCTATAAACATTGAGTTCTATTTTGACTGTGATGTTTTGGTGGGCATAGAATCCTGAAATTAGCTCAGGTATCCTGAAGAACATTAGGAACCTCCATACATCAGCTTCAGCTAGTGTGACTGGAAAATTCCATCAGTAGTTAGAGCTCCTGGGATCAGACATATGAGGCGCAGAGACTATCCAGCATGAATTCACCTTCAGCTACTTAGAAACTGAAGCTGCAGTAAAGAGTGTGGCTTTGCTGATTTTACTCTTGGGGTGTTAAAAGTACTCTGAAAGATTTAATGTTCCTTTTTTAGATGTTATAAAAGTCTGAACAAAACCTATATTTCTGGTTTCTGTGATATCCCACACTCATAAGGCAGGGCACAATTGTAAATCAAATTCTGAAAATTTGTTTTGGATCAAGGTGTTTCCTGAAGTGCATCAACTCACCTTGTCAGCAATCTCCTGGATTTCTGGGGTAGCAGGTCTGGCCTCCGACAAGCCTCCGGGTATCATTCTGGTGAGTTCCTTCTTTGCTGGGCAGGATGCTGCGAAGAAATGATCTGGCAAGCAGGGAGACTTAGGGTTTTAAAGGTATCCATAAACTCCTCCTATGTAATATATAATCACCCCAGGATCTGAGGGAATGGGGAAATGTGGCCTCAGGCAAGTCTTATTGCATCCCTTAGAGGAAATTCTGAGTGGAGTTGGAGGAAAATGAGGTGGTGGACATGATCAAGTAGGTGTGCCCAGGAATCAGGTATGGTGAACATGGTTCCTCCCTGTACTCTCTGTGCGAATAAGGTCATCCTGTTGTGTCACAAGAGGAAAAACATGTATAACCTGTGTTTTTAAATATGTTAAACCTCAAAGACTTGTTTAAAGAGAATACTTAATAATGTCAAAGCTGGTTGCTTAGGATCCACCCAACTTTATAAAGATAGTAAAACTGTCTATGGTGGATTTTTACTTGCAGTCTCTAAAATGTTTATCCCCAAACATGAAGAATAACATGGCAAACATTGTCATTTCTTCTGCTAGTGTTGATTTTATTTTTTTTGTTTGTTTATGTTTTTTTGTTTTTGTTTTTTTTTTTTGAGACAGAGTTTTTCAGTGAAACAGATTCTGCCTCTCCTAGAACTCACTCTATAGACCAGGCTGTCCTCAAACTCACAAACATCTGCCTTCCATTGCCTCCCAAGTGCTGGAATTAAAGATATGGCTTGTGTTCTTTTGTATTAAAACAATCCTAGAAATCAAGATAAATGTGATAAAATACACATATCTGAAAATAACCAAAATTTTTCTTGCCAGGGGGCTGAGACTCTGTCAAGAAGAAAAATCTGCTAAATCACCTTTTGTTAGATGTACAGTACCCAATCTCTGGTGATCTTTGTATAACACCAGATTCTTAGACTTCTTTAAAGAAAATTCTGTGTATCAACTGGCATGGGCTGTAGATTTCTGTGAGGTTTGATTTTTTTTTTTTTTTTAAATATAGCTGTCTAAAGGGAAGGAAAGGGAACTTGGCCTGGGGGGTCCACTGAGTGTTGGTATGTTCTGATGCCTTGGAGAAGAAGGAAACACAGCTATGTGCCCTGAATGATGCAGACACACTGCATGCTTCCTTTTCTGCCCTCTGCTTTCCCCTATACAACCTCTTTGTACCCTATGAGTTGGCCAAGATGGAAATTTGAAGATGAGGCCCCCTTCTGTTTTCATGTCCCCAAGCAGTGCTCCTTGAGTAAACTCTGGACTCCTCCCTACTAGCTGTCATCTCATAAACATTGACCTTCAAGCACTGAGAGAGCAGGACTTCAGTAACAGTAGGAACTTTGGCTCATGATTCCATGGTACGTTTGTCATAGTGGGAAAGGCATGGCATTTGGTGAGAGGCAACTGATCTCATGAGTCTGGTGTCAGGAGGCAAAGAGTGACAAGTGCTAGCCCCCAGGTTACTTTCTCATTTTTGTTCAGTCTAGGACCATGGTATGATGTCGCCTATATATAAAATGGTTCTTCCCACCTTAAATGACCCAATATTGAACATGCTTCAGTGAGGTGTAGATTTGTATCCAAGATCTTTCAACCATATCCCATCAAGTTGGCAAGATTAACAATCATGATTGTCAACCAGACTTCTAATAGATGATTTCACTGGAGACAGAGCTTTGATATTATGAGGTGCAAGCTTTCCTTGAACTCCCCATGTACCCCATCTTGACTTTGAACCTAGGAACCTCTTGAATCTGCCTCTAAAATTCTGGGATTATGAACATGTGCCTCTGTGGCCACAGCTAACATCTACCAATTTTAAATGGCTTGTTTTTTGAAAATTTCTTTGCTGCTGTTCAGAATCAGTAAATGACACCTCAAGGTTGGGGATGTAGTTCACTGTTAGAGCTCTTTGCAAAGCTTACTCAAAGCACTAGGTTCAATCCCTAGTGCCACCAAGCAAAATTGTCTTTCCCAAGGCAGATCATAGAGCAATACCAGATCCTTTAAAGACAGCCAGAAAACCTAGAAACCTTGTTCAAAACTTCCCCTGCCCTTTGGGTAGGAAATGACCCTGAGCAGAATGTTTAGCCAGCCTTGCCTAGTAGTAGGTCATAAAATCGTCATTCTAGGAGGGGTTCTGCCCAGTACCATAGAGATGGACCTTCTCACAGACAAAACAGACCAGACTTGCTGGTTCTTCTACCCAGTCTTTCACCAGTAGGCCATAAACCTCCCTGCAGTTAGCTGTCCATTTTGAGTCAAATAAAAACATTAAAAATAGGCAGCTGCTGTTCTTGGGTATTTAGGACTCCATTTCTAAAGTTTCCTGTGTCATTTAAAACTTTGATTACATAATCCCTCTCCACCTTTATTTTTCTTTCTTGTGCTGTCTTTTGTCACAGGAGTGTGAACCTTAGAAAGAAGAGGATGAGTCTTACCCTCTTGCGTGTCACTACATGACATTCATTGTAATGATTCATTTTGCACTGAGTCAAAAGTTTGAAATATGCTTCTTTGACACACCTTTCTTTTAAAAAAAACATGCCTTGGCTCTTCTTCTATTTGTTGTGTTTATTGTATGGACATCTACAGAAAACTAGATGTTTGTATTTGTCTTAGTTAGGGTTTTACTGCTGTGAACAGACACCATGACCATGTCAACTCATACACATTTAATTGGGGCTGGCTTACAGGTTTGGAGTTTCAGTTCATTATTATTAAGGTGAGACTATGAAAGCATCCAGACAGGCATGGGACAGGAGGAGCTGAGAGTTCTGTATCTTCACCTGAAAGCTGATAGGAGAAGACTTACTTCCAGGCAGCTAGAATGAGGTTCTTAAAGCCCGTGCCCAGAGTGGCACACCTACTCCATCAAGGCCACACCTCTAAATAGTGCCACTCACTGGGCCAAGCATATTCAAACTATGCCAACATTCTAAGATTGTCAGGCAGGTGTGGTGGTGCTCACCTTTAATTGCAACACATTAGAGGCAGAGGCACATGGAATTTTCTGAGTTCAAGGCTAGCCTGATCTACATAGTGATTTCCACAACAGCCAGAGCTTTCAGTGAAACACTGTCACACACACACACACACACACACACACACAGAGAGAGAGAGAGAGAGAGAGAGAGAGAGAGAGAGAGAGAGAGAGAAAGGAAGGAAAAGAAAAAGAAAAATTATTTTAAAAGAAAGGCATGTTAAAGAAGCATATTTCAAACTTTTGACTCAGTGCAAAAATGAATCATTACAATGAATGGCCTGTAGGGGCATGCAAGAAGGCAATACTCACCTTCTTCATTCTAAGGTTGACACTCCAATGACAACACATAGCACAAGGGAAAAAAAGAGTGGGAAGGGTTTATGTAATCAAAAATTTAAATGATAGAATGATTAATGATATACTAAATGATAGAGGGAACTTTGGAAATGGAGTTCTAATTACCCAAGAACAGTATATGCCCATTTTTAATGTTTTAATTTGACTTAAAGTGGACAGCTAACTGCAGATGTGACTGGATAAACAGGTTCATGACCTACTGGTGAAAGACTGGGTAGGAGAACCAGCAAGGCTGGTCTGTTCAGATTCTTGGTCTATCTGTGAGGAGGTCCATCTCTATGGTACTGGGCAGAACACTTCCGTGAATGACGATTTTATGACCTACTACCAAGCAAGGCTGGTTAAACAACCTGTTCAAGGTGAAGACCTATACAAAAGGGCATGGAGAGTTTTGAACAATGGTTCTAGGTTTTATGGCTGTCTTCTAGGAAGGGTTCTATGGTTTGCCTTCAGAAGAATATTTCTTCGGTCATACAAGGGTTTGAACAAGTGCCTTGAGCAAGCTTGGCCAAGAGCTTCACCCCTGAGCTACGTCTCCAATATGCCATTGTCTGAGTCTGAACATCAGCAAAGAAAGTTATAAGAACATGCCATTTAATGTTGGCAGATGTTAGCACTGGACCCAGAGACACATGTTTATAATTCCATAATAAGAGAGACAGATTCATGAGTTCAAGATCAAGATGGACTACATGAGGAGTACAAGGAAAGACTGCATGTGCTACATAATGGAAGGTTCTGTCTCCAATAAAATCAATTATTAGAACTCAGGTTGACCATCAAGTTGGTTAATCCTGTCAACTTGACACGATTTGGTTAGAGAGACCTTGGATACAAACCTCTGCCCCTCACTAACAATGTTCCACAGCGGCCTCTCAAGCCAAGTTCTCTTTCCTTTTTTTAGAAGGTCTAATTTCTTTTCTGTAAGTCAAACCTCTTAGAAATCTATAAAGCTGACAGAGTGAGGCTGTGTCAGTTGATGTACAGGACTGAAAAAAGAAGCCTAAGATTCTGATGTTAGACAAAGATTACCAGACATTCGGTTCTATAATCTAAAAAAACCGTGAGTTAGCAGTTTTTTTCTCAATGTGGTTGGTGTTTAAAGACAGTCCCAGCCCTCTGGGGAAAGGGATTTTGGCTGTGTATAGATATGTGTATTTCACACTATCTTTATTTCTAGGATTGTTTAAATACAGAAAAACACAATAAAACAACAGACATCTATGTCTCTGCCACTCAGAACTGAACCTCTACCCCCTCTCTCTGGTGGCATTACCCCGTGGGTAGATATGGGTGAGCAGTGAGCCTCTAAAACAACAGACATCTATGTCTCTGCCACTCAGAACTGAACCTCTCACCCCCCTCTCTCTGGTGGCATTACCCCGTGGGTAGATATGGGTGCCCTTCTCTCTGGTGGCATTACCCCGTGGGTAGATATGGGTGAGCAGTAAGCCACCGTCCCTTTGCTGTGCCCTATTTCCTGTTATTCCCAGCACTTCCCTCTTGACACCAGCGATTTTTCTAAAGAGTAGTCTTATTTTTTCCATGGTTGAGAGATTACCTTATAAGTAATCCCCCCCCCCACACACTGTAAACCCATCAATTGGGAAACAGAGGCAGAAGGATCAGACATTCAAGGTCATGCCTATAATCCCAGAGCTCTGCAGGTGGAGGCAGAAGAGCCCGAAGCTCAAGGTTCTAGTGAGTTCTAGGACAGCCTGGGCTACTGAGTGAGTTCCAGGCAAGGCTGGGCTACAGGCAAGCCCTTTTTAAAAAAGATAAACACTGAGCATGGTGACCTGTATGTTTAATCCCGGCACTTGGGATGCAGAGGAAGGCAGATCTCTGTGAGTTCGAGACCAGTCTGATCTACAGAGTTTGTTCCAGGACAGTCAGGGACTGTTAAACAAAGAAACCCTGACTCAAAAAACAAAACAAAACAAAACAAAACAACAACAACACCCCAAGATAATCAGCAGCAGCAGAAGAAATGAAGCTGTTTGCAATTTTCTTCTTTATGTTTTGGGATAAACATTTTAGAAACTGCAAGTAAAAATCCACCTTAGACAGTTTTACTATCTTTATAAAATTGGGTGGATCCTAAGCAACCAACCTTGACATAATTAAGTATTCTGTTTCAAGAAGTCTTCGAGGTTTACCATATTTAGAAACTCTGCTTCTACATGTCCTTCTCTTATGACACAACATGATAACATTTTTGGCACAGAGAGTGCAGGGAGGAAGCGTGCTTACCACACCTGGGCACACCCACTTTCTCACTTCCCCCTCCTCATTTCCCCAAACTGCTCTCAATATTTCTTCTCAGGAACTCTCTAACACTTGCCTGAGGCCACACTGATTTCCCCATTCCCTCAGATATTGTGGAGATAATACATTAGAGGAGGAGTTTACAGATACCTTTAAAACCCTGACTCTTAGTGCTTGCAGGATCATTTCTTCTCAGCATCCTGTCCAGCAATGGATGGAGTAAACATTGTAAGTAAGGGAGGCTTGTCGGAGGCCAGACCTGCTACACCAGAAATCCAGGAGATTGCTGACAAGGTGAGTCGATGCACTTCAGGAAAAAGCTTGATCCAAAACAAATTTCCAACATTTGATTCATAATTTGATCCCATGTTAAGAGTGCCTTTCTTTTTTTTTTTTTTTTATAAAACATGTAACATGTCTGATCCCAGGAGCTCGAATTACTGATGGAATTTTCCAATTCCACTAGTTGAAGCTATGTGTGAAGGTACCTAAGATTCTTAAGGATCCCGGAGCTGCTTTCAGGATGCTGTGCCCACCAAACTATCACAGTCAAAATAGAATTCAATGTTTCTACCAAGTTAATACATGTTGCTTAACTACCATCTAAATAATAAAAATGTATCATGTTACCTGTTTTACAAAAGAAAAAGGCACGCAAATTATGGATGTAGGCTTGCAATCTGTCACCTTATTTTCTTAAGTCGTGTTGCTTTCTTCTCTGAAACCAAATCATTCTTAAGGATAAGATCAGTTTGGTTTGTTGTTTGTTTGTTTCTGCAGTTGTTTCACATATAGAATTGCTAGATGGTCTATCCTACAGGTAACTCAGGCTAGCCTCAAACCCAAAGCACTCCTGCTGCCTCACCTTCTCAAGTGCTGGGATTACAGGCATGGGCCACCAAGCTAGGCACCATCAGATTTTATGTGAGTAGAAGAGATGGGAGCCTTCATGCTTAGGGCAGTGAACATTCTATAGAGGATCACAATCCTTAAATTAATGACTAAATATTTAAGGCTAAATAGTTCTCACTCATAGGTTTATTTCAATAAACATCTTGGAGCATTTTATTTTGAGGAATATTAAATCTTCATTAGGATCCTCACATCAAGTTGGTGTTCTCAAACTTAAATGTGCACATGAGTCACCTGTCACTCTAGATTAAATGCAGAGCTGATTGAAGAGGCCTAGACAGGCTTTTGTGTCCTCATTTCTTCTAAAGTCTCTGGAAGTCTGTGTGCTCCTCTCTATGACTTCATTTTCCTGTAGGGCCAGATATCTGTTACCCTAGAAGGCTTAGGGCCTTAAAATAGGATGCAAAGGAAGGAAAAGTCCTCAATTTCACCTGTGAGACGAAAGAGCTAAAAGGACTAAAATAGCATGCAAAAAAAGGGTTTCAAAACAAATAAGCACAGAGAAGGCACAGTTGATATTTATGTTGACTGAAATAAAAATCCCCCTGAGATATTCCAAGATCCAGGGCTGTACAGGGAAAGACAGAAAAATACAATTGTTTGAAATAAATAGTTACAGCAGATTTTCATGATTTTTAATAGTTGATCATCTGGTTATCTAGAATATTTCTTCTTTTGAAACACAGGTCTTGCTATTTCTCCAAGTGGTCCAAACTTCACAGGTTCAGATAAACCTTTTCCCTCTAGCCTTCCAAGTAACAAGGATTACCAAGTGTGTCATCCTGCTGGCTAGGATAATTTTTGAGCATGATATTCTCATTAGTTCTTTGAGGATTTCATTCATACATAAAATACACTTTGATCATATAAATTTTAAGTTGGGAAGCTACTGGAAGGACTTATCTTGCTAGTGATATCTCTGTCAACCATATCTTCAATGATAAAATTTATATAGAAATGTTTTTTGCAACTTCAGACAAGCAGAAGGAGAAATAGATATTAATAGATATTAAAAGCCTTGATTTCTGACCCACCACTCAGTTGATCTTCAAAGACACAGGCAGGCAAGGATGCATTCCATCCTATGTTTAGAGGATGAAACTAAGACTCAAAAACTAAGACTCAAAATGCTTAAGAGTCACCCAGATCAGAAACTAACCTTTCCCACTGCATAGTCTCAGCACCCTGGGGAGCTCTGCAGGTATCAGAGAGAGGGAATGCAGCAAACTTGCCTTCTCTGTGGAAACCAGGCCCTCAGGTTTAAATCACCATGGGAGATGCATAGCCAACAGCCAGTGCACAGGGACATTTCCTGAGTCTCTCCTAGGATTTAAGCATCTCGCTACAAACCTTAGAAGCTACAGAAAGTTTCTATGTTTAGGAACTTTAGGGACCTAGGGAATGTTATAGAATAAAACGTAATTAATCACTGTTTCATGATCACAGGTTTAAGACCAAAAAGGACATTAGGCACTGCTGCCAACCCCTTTACTGTCAGGTGAGCAGGTACAAGGTGGTGGCTCAGCTCCCAGGTGTCACTCATCTGTCCTGTCTTGCAGGAGAAAGCCTGAGGGGTCAACTTCCATTAAATTGTTGGGATGCAGAGAAGCAGGCAGTAAAATGTGTATTGTTAGGAAGCATTTTCTCACTCACAGCAATCATTCTCCCTTAAAGAACACCACAGTGGAGACACTACAGAAAGCCCTTGTTAAGTCAGGAAATTCCGTCTACTCCTCCAAGATATGGTTTGTTTGGTCCCCACAGTGTCAGGCCAGAGGGGGTTATTGTAACCCTAGAATGATCTGAAGAGTCCCAGACAAAAATCTCCACTATGTGTCCTTTTTATGTGTCAAACACTTTGTATTTACTGATCAAACATCGACATACCTATATGCGACCTTCATTGCAAATCATGACGATACTGTTTTTTGCTTTGTTTTTACTTTTTGGAGTATGTGTATGTGTATTTGTGCGTTTGTGTGCATTTTAATTTTTGAGGTAGATTTTAATGGGTAGCACCAACTAGCCTGGAAACATCTAAATAGCCAAAGCTGCTCTTGAATGACATTCTCCTGTTCAGTCTTCCAGATACTGAGATTAGAGGCTGGAGGCTGGAGCAATGAGTCCAGGCTCATTAGTATCTCTGAGGACTTTTAGCAGGATGAGGTTCCCAGATTTGTGACTCAGATAAAATGAGTCAACACAACCCTAACATCATCTCTTACTTTTTCCTCATAAGGTCAGAGCACAGCTGGAAGAGAAAACCAATGAGAAATATGAAAAATTTGAAGCTGTCATGTATAAAGTTCAAGTCGTCGCAGGACAAAATTACTTCATCAAGGTTAGATGACAACCTCCTTCAAGCACTGTTGCAATTGTTACCTGTTGCCCCAACTGTAGCTTCATTTCTACCACTGGTCTTTAATTAAGACTCTTGAAATTGGAAGGCCCTAAAATCCATTGGATGGTAGGATAGTTACCTTGTTTTACCTTTCTTCTGACCTATGTTAAGAAGTCAGTGTGATCACACACACACATACACACACACACACACACACACACAAGTTCATGAATCATGTATACATACTTTTTGTATGGTCCTTATTAGAGTCACATATTTAATGTAAACATTGGTTATTAGCATTTGAAGATTAAGGTAATAAGGAATATCAGAATACAATATCTGCTGTAGAACATAAAACTATTATTGTTCCCATAAAGAAAAAATTGGCAGTTCTTATCTGGATGGCCTCTGTCCCAGGTTTATGCCCCCAAACCATTGGGAGTATTACCCTGATGGAACCTAAGGTACTTTATTTTTACATTAAGAAGGAGACAGCCTGGTGTGCATTCACAATGTAGGTTGTAACACAGTAAAGATATGAGGACCACACAGTCCATATTATCTAAAGCCAATCTGAGTTTCTTTTCGTTTATCAAACTATTTGCCATTTTTTCTCCCAACTTCGAAGTCAGAAAACAGAATCACCAAAAACAAAGACTGCCTTCTGCTCCTTTCCAGGCATCATGAAAATAAAATGTAACTCTGGAATGCAATCTGTGCCAAGATTTTAATGCAAAGTACAATAAATTAAATCCGGATGGAGAAATGGTTTAATGGGTAGGAACACTGGCTGTTCTTACAGAGGACCTGGGTTTGGGTCTCAGCACTCACATGGCAGCTCCCAACTATGTCAAACTCCAGTTCATTAGGATTTAACACTCTCTTCTGAGGTCTTCAGAGATTGCAAGCATGTGATGCTTATCTTAAATAAAAGGAGGCAAAAACATTTATAAAATAAATCGAATAAAATCTTTTTCTAAAAGGTATTAAAAATACATCTAGGGAATAAGTTTTCTGCCATAGTGTTAGCTTCACTTTCTCCTAACATAAGGGTGGGTGGAAGTTCAGTTCATGGGTGCTGCCTTGGGCCAGAAGTATTGTTTTAGCAGAGCTTGGCACATCAAGTCTTGACATGAAGGAAGATCTATCATACCATGAAGATCCAGTAGAATAATCTTCCTTTCCTTCCTTCCTTCCTTCCTTTCTCTCTCTCTTTCTCTCTCTCTCTCTCTCTCTCTCTCTCTCTCTCTCTCTCTCTCTCTTTATGTCTTTCAGATGGATGTAGGTTGTGGTCGTTATCTCCACCTAAGAGTCTTCAGTGGTATTTCCAGAGAAAACAATTTGGAACTTCATGGTTACCAGACTAACAAAACCAAGAATGATGAGTTGACCTACTTCTAAACAGCAACTTCCAACATGATCTGATTCCTCTCGTTGTAATGAGATTTGGCCATCAATAAAGAAGCATTCTTGAAATAACTGTTTTCCTCCATTTACTCATTACTGTGCAGACCTTTACTTCCTAGATATTATTACTTTTTTTCTCAAAGAGTAGCTTTATTGAGTTCAGGTGAAATATATCCATTAGATTGAGCAAAAACAAAACAAAAATAAAAACAAAGTACCACCAAACAAAAAACCCAGAGCAACAGCAAAGAAAAAAACAAAAACAAAAAACAAAAAAAACAAAACAAACAAACAAAAAACAACCTGTCGGTGATCTTTCAGTCCAGAGCCATGTATTCCATTTAATTCTGTCTTATTTTAAATTTCTTATTCCATTTATTATTGTGTGTGTGTGTGTGTGTGTGTGTGTGTGTGTGTGTGTGTATGACAGCCCACCTGTGGTCAGAAGATAACTTGAGGAAACCAGTCTCCTTTCTACCACATTGGTACAATGCTCAAACTGAGGTAATTAGGCTTTGTGACAAATGCCCTTATCCACTGAAACATTAAAAACTTTTATTGAACAACTTATATGCCATAAATACCATGTAGTTCAGATATTTCAAGTGTTCTCTTCAGGGACTTTCAATATATTCATAAATGTGTGCAAACCTCACCATGTCATTTTACAACATTTTCCTTTCTATGTAGAAGGACTTCTTTTGTAATACTCTGCTGAGCCTTGGCTACTGGGGATCCCCTGAGTGAGCCATGAGAGGCTGAGGATCAATGCAAAAGCAAGAGGAATTTATTGTTCCAGTGTGCTGGGGTTATCCTGCACCCGAAGGAGAGGCAGCAACCTCAGGCGGTCTGTTTGGAGATTTTTTACAAAGTTTCCAGGGGCAGAATAGAACTTCTGCAACTAGACACAATATGATTGGTGGAACAGTGCACCCTTTAAACTGATTGGTCTTTAGGCAATTAGTTAGTAGGGGCTTAATCAGACTTTCCATTCCAGCCTCTGCACTCCACTGACCTCTTCGTTCTGGGAGGGGGGAGGAGTGCCTGTGTGCTCTAAGGACCTCTTTCTGGGAGGGGAGGGGTCTTCATGGTCTGGGGCCCAGTGGAATTTTCCAACAGCCTTTAGGTAGCTGACCTCTTCACCTTCTGTCTGGATTTGCCTGTTCTAGGCACTACATATGTATATTATCTGTGGATGCACACACATGCAATCATTTCTTTAATCATTTGTAATTGCCTTTTTCCTAACAATTTTAAATATTCATTAATATAACATCATTTTATATCTTTTTATACTTTTAAACATATCCTATGAATACATATGTTATTAATGTATTTGTATAATATGTTTGGTTTGCTGTTTGTATGTTTGTTTGAGACAGATGGCTGCTATGTGTAGCCCAGATTGGTCTTCAATTCAATCTAACTCATGATCTTTCTGCCTCAGCCCTTTGAGCACAATATTACAGACTGAGATGGTAAACTAATTCCATCACAAGCTTCAAGTTGTCAGTTCAGGAAACTATGCCTAAGAACTGGGCAAGTTGAGGCAAGCCCAGGCAAGTCAGTTATTAAGACAAAGCAAAATAAAACAAAACGGAAAACTCCATGCTTCAGACAGCTAGTCAGAAACTGCCCTGCCATCTGAAGCTGCTCAGTCACCTGGTCTGAGACAAGGACAATAGGTCAACAACAGTTTCCAGACTTCCTTCAGTACACTACCTGAGGACCCAGCCATTCCACTCCTGGGCTATACCCAGAAGATGCTCTGACATGTAATAAAGACACATGCTCCACTAGGTTCATAGCAGCCATATTTATAATAGCCAGAAGCTGGAAACAACCCAGATGTCCCTCCACAGAGGAATGGATACAGAAAATGTGGTACATTTACACAATGGAATACTATTTAGCTATTAAGAACAATGACTTCATGAAATTCTTAGGCAAATGGATGGAACTTGAAAATATCATTCTAAGCAAGGTAACACAGTCACAAAAGAATGAACATGGTATATACTCACTGATAAGTGGTTATTAGCCCAAAAGTTCAAAATACCCAAGAGTCACTTCACAGCAAAAGTAGGGCTGAGTGTGAGATCCCAGATGGAGGAGTTGGAGAAGGGACTGAAGGAGCTAAGGGAGTTTGTAGCCCCAGGGAAGGAGCAATAGTGGCAACTGGTTTGACCCCTTGATGCTCCTGGAGACTGGAACACCAACCAAAGAATACACATGGAGGGACCCATGGTGCTGGCCACATATGCAGCAGAGGAGGGTCTTGTTATCCATCAGGGGGAGGAGAGGCCCTAGGGCCTGAGGGTGTTAGATTCCCCAGTATAAGAGAATGCCAAGAAGGGAAGTTGAGAGTGGGTGGGTGGTTGGTTGGGGGAATACCCCCATAGTGGCAGGGGGAGGGGAGAGGAAACAGGGAAGTTCCAAAGGGGAGATCTGGAAAGGGGGAAACATTTGAAATGTAAATAAAGTATAAAAAAATAAAAAGAATATTCCATTAAAATTTTTTTTTAAAAAAATAAACATGCTAAAGGAGAAAAAATAAAAACAAAAACAAAGAAAAACCTTCCTCAGCAATCATTTCCAGACTTCCTCTACAAGAGTTTCTAGCCTCCATGCTCAGCTAAGGGTTCTAAAAAGTCCCTAGCTATAGACTCAACAGATTAAGAGGTCACCTACCCTGTAACTCCCCTAATGTGTTTTAAGTCAGGCCTGTGAGCTCACTTCTGGGTCTCTCTATCTTGGTAATGAGAGACCCCAACATGCTAGGCTTCTACAAAATAAAGCACTCTTTGCTTTTATATAGTAATTGAATCCAGGGTATCAATCTTCAGTGAATCATGGACCCTTACATTTGGGGACTTATTGTGGATTTGCTAGAGATCCCCTGACCCAAATAGTTGGGTGTTTTCTGATCAGTAAGTTTAGACGCCAGTGGTCTTTTGTCTTGTTCATCTCTGTGTTTATGTTTCACATTTAGACTGGTGTCTAAAGGGACAAAGCAGATGTGTATTTTATCAATCTGCCAGGGACAATAGAGGATGCTCCTGATGCACTACCAGATTCAGGAGAACTTGCTAGTTCTTATCTGAATTCTGAACTGGCTGTGAGTCTATGGGCTTCCCATGGGCAGTAAGGAAAACTGTCTGAGATAGCCTTTTCATTTTCTTTATGCTAATCTGAAATATCTTTCTGTGTCTGTCTGTGTATATTCTGTTTGTGTTTTTTGTCCTCTCATACAAATTTTTACTTGATTCTGAGGATAGGGCAGGATAAAAGCACCTCACTGGACCTGGTCTGTTGTGAATAGCTTTGGGGCTGCTTGTATTCTGCTAATTTTGCTCTCCTGGGAGGGGCTTCAGACAAAGGGTGAGTTAAATACTCATGTGACTTCTTGTGAACCAATCCCCTATTAAATAAAGGAGCCAATCACTGGGCGAGGAGGAGGGACTTCTGGGTCAGCTAGGGGAAGAGAGGAGGAGAAGGAAGAGGAAAGAGAGTGTCCTTTTGGAATGAGGACAGCAGATAGGTAAGATGTAGCTACTAGAGTCTCCTGGTATGGTGGATCCACAAGGATTCACCACCAGAGGAATCAGATTTTGATAATTCTTACAAGATTAGGTTTTAGTTGTTGCACCCAGAAACTGAGTTACCATTGTTTCTGAGCTAAGTTTGTGTTGTGTTTTCCATCATGTAGTGGCTCATCTGGGTTCCAGAAAGAAAGTTATAGTGACAAAGTGTAGGTTTGCCTGATGTGCACCATAGAGGCTGTGGGGGTATTGAAGCATGGAGCTGGCATGGTAGCAATCTGCCAATGGGAACCTAGTGAGCTGGGTAGAGAGATCGTGGAACTCTGACTGAGAGCTCCACGAGATAAAAGCAGGTTGGCCATTGCCTGCCAGATTTTCATCCCTGCAAAAACAAACAAACAAACAAACAAAACAAAACAAAACAAAAAAACATCTTTTGCAGGATGCCCCTGCCCTGGGGATGCAGAATGCCCCAGGTATGGCCTGAGGAGGGGATTTTCCATCTCCCCATCATTTACAAGGTAAAGGTTTAGTTTACAAGGCCTGGCACCACCTGGACCAAGTACCAGATACCCATATGAGACAATACTTGGTGGAGAAGCCCCCTGTTTGGATGAGACCTTTTTAGGTACAGGCCTCACCAGTCCCCACCCTTCTTCATCTAAAGGACAGTGAGCCTCACACCTCTGCCTTGCTCTTCATTTCTGCTCCTGAATAGGATCTCTATCCCCCTTCTTGTGTTCCTGCTCCTGCTGCTGCTGCCTCTGCCCAGCCAGCACAGACAGAGGGAGGAGCAGCCTCTGACTCCTCTGACTTACTTGACTCCACTTGGATTCCACTTCACACTCTGGGTTGTACTATCCAGAGGACCATCTCTACTAGGGCCTTACCCCTTTGGGTTATGGGACCCCCGATGCTTAGGGATACAGTTCATGACCACTCAAATTCAGGTTGATATTGATGCAACCTTTCCTTTGACTCAACATGCCTAGAATTTTAACACTGCTGAAAGTAAGGAGAGGCTCTGGGCCTGGTACCAGATTTCGATGGGGAGTCTTCAGGAGGCTTCCAGACAGCCCACACATTAATCTAAGGTGAGCCAGATGCAGGGAAAAAAAAAAAGAGAGAGCCCCATGGAATATTTACAATGACTTTTTAAAGCCTATAGGACTTTCACCTCTTTTGACCCAAAAATCGGAGAACACCAGTCAGCGGTGAACATGGCTTTTGTTAACCAAGTTGCTCCTGACAACTTCAGCAGTTGAATGGCTTTGTGGCCTGCCTCTGTCACCCAGGAGCCAGCCTCTATTTGCCTTTGAATGGCAAGACTTGAAGAGATGCTTCAAGAGACAACTGACTTGGGCATACCTGTCTCAAGGATTGAAGAACTCATTCAACAGTTTCGACCAAACACTACATGAGGCCTTGGGTGAGTGTTGGCCGGCCTGCCCCCAAATAACTGTGCTCGAGTGTGGAGATTAGATCCTGATTTTGGGTCCCAACTTGGAGATATGCCAGGAGGCCACATGAGACCTGCTACTAGTGCTGAATCAACTTGACTATCAAGTGTTTACTAAGAAGGCTCAGCTTCATTAACTTGATGTCACCTCTCTGGGGTATATATTCAAGGGTGGGCCAATGCATGCTGTCATACTCTCAGAAGCAAAACGTCCTTAACATCCTAGTTCCATCAACCTGAAGACAAGTATTAAAATTACTGGAATCTGTCAGGTTTTTAGACTTTGGGTGCCAGGGTTCACTGAGCTAGCCAAATGTTATATGAGATCACTAGGCACAAAGAAGACAAAATTAAATGGACCCCTGAGATAGACATGGCTTTTAAGACTCTAAGAAGAGCTTTATTAGAAGCACAGGTCTTTGCCCTCCCAAACATTCACCAACCTTTCCAGCTATATATAGCCAAGAGAAAGGAGATAACAAAGGGGGTGCTCACCCAATGTTTGGGACCATGGAAAAGACCTGTGAATTATTTATCTAAGAATGTGGACCCAGTGGCCCTAGGATGGCCAGCCTGCTTCTGGATCATAGCTGCCACTGCTCTCCTAGTCAAGGATGCTGAAAAAATAACCACTGGGCAGGAACTTTTTATCACCACAACTGATGCAATTGAGGTGTCCCTCAAGAACCCACCCGGCCTGTGGCTGTCCTACAGTAGACTGCTACACTTTCATGCTCTACTTTTGAATACCCCACACATAACATATGATCCAACATCTACCCTAAAGCCAGCCACCCAGCTACCTGACCTGTCCTCAGATGTGCAGCATGGTTGCTCTATAGTTCTGAGGGCACATCCAGAACATAATGCCAGATTTGACTGACATACCTTGGCCAGATGCACAACATATCTACTTCATAGATGGGAGCAGCAAAGTCCAGAATAAAATCAGGTATGAATGATAACATTTACACCGACAACAGATGGGATTTTTGACTGATGAAAGAAAAAAGCATCAAAAATTAGAAAAAAAATACTTTATTGGAGACATTATGTCTTCTTCTCAAGGTGGCCATAATTCATTTCTCTGGGCACCAGAAAGGGCCATCAGAACTACCTGAAGGGTACAGACTAGCCAATAAAGCTAAGAGGGAGGCCACCTAAGCTTCTACTCCCAACATCCTGGTAGCTTTGCCAACCTTTGCACTCCCAGCCATCTATAAATATACTGCTAAAGACAAGCAACACCAGGTGAAATGCCAAGAGGTTATAGAAGACATGGATGGTTGCTGACCTCTGAAGGCTGCACCATCCTACCTAAGGAGTCTGTTAGACAACTCATCCATCAAATTCACCAAGGTTCACATCTGGTCACTGAAAACTGAGAGAATTGCTGTGAGAGACAAGGTATAAAATATTTGACTTAGGACACTTGGCTGATCAGGTATCTTCAGACTATGCCACCTGCCAGGCTGTGAACTCCTCAGGCCTCAGTCAAGGAGCTGCTCTAGGAACCAGAATCAGGAGCCAATAGCCAGGAGCTAATTGAAAAATAGATTATACAGAAATAAAACCAAGAACATACATTTTTAGGATAGGTGGAAGCTTACCCTACAAAAAGGAGACTGTCAACATAGTGCAAATGAAGCTTCTAGAACACATCATAGCCAGGTATAGTTTGCCTACATTGCTTGGGTCTGACAATGGTCTAGCATTCATCTCTCAGATAACTCAATCTGTAACATAGGTTCTGGGGACCAATTGAAAATTACATTGCACATACAAACCCCAATGTTCAGGACAAATAGAGAGTATAAATCAGACCCTAAAGGAGGAACTGACCAAATTAACCTTTAAAAGGAGTGGGACTAGAGGAGAGACTTCTCCTACCTTATGCCTTATATAGGGATAAGAACACCCCCTATACTTTAGGTATCACCCCCTTTGAGATCCTATATGAGAGACCCCCTCTCATGCTGCCTAACCTTCAGTCTGATATCTTAGCTGAATATGACCAACAGAAGCCATGGAGCCCTCTTAGGTTTGGAGGAACTCAAAAAGAAGGTAGACTAGCTCTATAGAATGACACAGATAGAAGGATTTCTAAAGGGATAGTATTTTAGTTAGAAGATCACGGTTTTACATAGATGTTTTATATATAGTTAAGAAAATAAATTTACCTTGCTGAGCTAGCAGGATTGTAGTTCAGTTTACATTTCCAGTGTCTCTATTGGTAGACATATTAAATAATTTATGTGGTTATCACACAATTTAACATTGAATCACCTTGTAAGGTCTGACATACATTGCTTAATTCTTGAGTAGTTAATCCAATTATGGGATGTAGCCAATTATTATATACCAGCAGTTTTTGCAAATCATTAAGAGTTTGTCATTGATGTCTTCTGATTTGTAGTTTTGTGCCTGGGTTTTCTGAAGAAAACCTATCTTAGAACCTAGACTGTTGATACAATCTCCTTTTTGTATTTTTCAGGAGTACTTTTAACTACCCTACAAGGCTGTAGCCTTACAGAGACCATGGAGAACTGGGCTTACCTGAAAGGGGGGCTGGAAATGAAAAAGAGACGGGAGTGGGGGCTGTGAGAGAAGAATGAAGCCAAGACAAGTTTCAGATCAAGGCCCCAAGTTTAATATTCAGCACTGCGTTTATATAGGGAGAGCCCAGAGACCCATCCTTTGTTTCAGCTGAATTATGTTCCTGTAGAAAGTTGCACATGCAACCAAGGTGGATGCGTCCACCTAGGTCATTAAGGCCCATTGTGGCAAGTGCTCAAGGTTTATTCAACCTACTCAAAACTGGGAATGGCACAATTTTTCCTTTTTTGTTTTTTAAAGATGAGCACTACCAGTAGCTGGATAGGGGCACAAGATTTACTTGTTTTCCATAATCCCATCTAGGGTAAAGAGTGGCCAAGCGATGTGCCTGTCTTAGGTCAGTGTGTATATTATTCCTTCTTACCTGTCATAGAGGACAAACATAGCATTGATGTATGTCTCTGTCTTAGGTCAATAGGAGTTCAAGAACATTCTTACCTGTTTCTGACTACAGGCCTTCTATAACACACTCTTTCCTATTCAGACCAAAGCCACGAAGGACATATGGATATGTACTCAATGCATTTCTTCATAGTGATGAATAACTGCCATAGCTGAACTTGCTGAAAGTGATCCTGTATGAAGGCAACCAATTTGTTTAAGATACGAGGTTAAAAGCTACAAAATAATAATTAATAATAATTAATGGTCCAAGCAGTATAGAAATTAAAGTTGTGATCCATGGGGAAGTGAAGAACCAGGATTTAAACCATTCCTGATTCTGTCCTTTTTCTCTTTTCCTTTTGGCTAGTCCTTCCTGAACTTTAGCCATAGAATCCTTTACTATTCCTGAATGATCGATGTAAAAGTAACATTCTTCATGGAAGGATGTACATAGTCTTCCCTGTTGAAGGAATAAAAAAATAAGTCCTCCCCTGTTTTGAAAGACTACCTCAGACAAGGAGGTTAGAGATTCTTGCAAATAGTAAATAGAGGTTTCTATCGTTTCTATATCTGTATCTATTGCTATTCTAAGGAGCTCATATTTTTTTCCTTGCAAAACCAGGGCAGAAGCACCAGTAGCTGCTTCTCCCACACTCAGAGAGTTCCTTGGCATCCAAATTTTAAAATAAAAAGTATAATTTAAATATTTTTGTGGTATACGGGGATATATTTCCCCTTTTTTGTTTTTATGAAGATATTGTTTTAAAGTAACATGGGCCTGTTCCAAAATACCTTGTCATTTATGATAATAAGAAAATATGGATAACATCCATTTGCCATAATTAATTAGGTATAAGTCCTTGAGGATTAACACCATTATGTAGTATATGAAATTGAGGACACTGAGAACAAGTCTTTACACTTTGAAGTGAATATTTTCTAGAAATACCAAACTGTTACTATTTTGCAGATGTAAAGAATGAGATTGTTTGGCTAATTGTTTCTGTAAGGCCTATAATCTACCTGGTATACAAATCTGCTGTGGCATTGCCAAGGGGTCCAGGCAATCCAGTATGAGCTCTTAAATGTCCTATAAAGTAAGGAACAGTACATGTTTCTTAAAGTAATATGTATTTGTATAAATAACTGTAAAATTTGAGAATTAGCAGTATCTAAAAAAGGAACAATTTCAAGCAATTGTAAACCATGAGCTATATATTGGCTATCAGTATACAAATTAAAAGCTTGATTTTTCAACATATCAAAAACAGTGGCTGTACCAGATTGAATCCCACCAGTAATGGAGAAGTGTTCCTTTCTCCACATCTTTGCCAGCATATGCTGTCACCTGAGTTTTTGATCTTAGCCATTCTGACTGGTGTGAGATGGAATCTCAGGGTTGCTTTGATTTGTATTTCCCTGATGACTAAGGACGTTGAACATTTCTTTAGGTGCTTCTCATCCTTTCTCGCTTCCTCAGTTGAGAAATCTCTGTTCCTCATTTTTTAATAGGGTTATTTGGTTCTCTGGAGTCTAACCTCTTGAGTTTTTTGTATATATTGGATATTAGCCCTTTATCAGATGTAGGATTGGTAAAGATCTTTTCCCAATCTGTAGGTTGCCGTTTTGTCCTATTTACAGTGTCCTTTGCCTTACAGAAGCTTTGCAATTTTATGGGGTCCCATTTGTTGATTCTTGATCTTAGAGCATAAGCCATTGGTGTTCTGTTCAGGAACTTCTCCCCTGTGCCCATGTGTTTGAGACTTTTCTCCACTTTCTCTTCTATTAGATTCAGTGTATCTGGTTTTATGTAGAGGTCCTTGATCTGCTTGGACTTGAGCTTTGCACAGGGAGATAAGAATGGATCAATTTCCATTCTTCTACATGTTCACCAACAGTTGAACCAGCACCATTTGTTGGAAATGCTGTCTCTTTTCCACTAGTTGGTTTTAGCTCCTTTGTCAAAGATCAAGTGGCCGTAGGTGTGTGGGTTCATTTCTGGGTCTTCAGTTCTATTCCATTGATCTACCTGTCTGTCACTGTACCAATACCATTCAGGTTTTATCACTACTGCTCTGTAGTACAACTTGAGGTCAGGGATGCTGATTCCCCCAGAAGTTCTTTTATCGTTGAGAATAGTTTTTGCTATTCTGGTTTTTTTGCTATTGAAAATGAATTTGAGAATTGCTCTTTCTAAGTCTAAGAAGAATTGAGTTAGAATTTTGATAGGGATTGCATTGAATCTGTAGATTGCTTTCAGCAGGATGGCCACTTTTACTCTATTAATCCTGCCAATCCATGAGCATGGCAGGTCTTTCCGTCTTCTGAGGTCTTCTTTAATTTCTTTCTTCAGAGACTTGAAGTTCTTGTCATACAGATCTTTCACTTGTTTGGTTAGAGTCACACCAAGATATTTTATATTGTTTGTGAGTATTGTGAAGGGTGTCATTTCCCTAATTTCTTTGTCAGCCTGTTTATCCTTTGAGTATAGGAAGGCTACTGATTTGTTTGAGTTAATTTTATATCCGGCCACTTTGCTGAAGTTGTTTATCAGCTGTAGCAGTTCTCTGGTGGAGTTTTTCAGGTCACTTATGTATATGATCATATCATCTGTAAATAGTGATATTTTGATTTCTTCCTTTCCAATTTGTATCCCTTTGACCTCCTTTTGTTGTCTAATTGCTCTAGCTAGAACTTCAAGTCCTATATTGAATAGATAGGGAGAGAGAGGGGGCAACCTTGCCTAGTCCCTGATTTTAGTGGGATTGCTTCAAGTTTCTTCCATTTAATTTGATGTTGGCTACTGGATTACTCTATATTGCTTTTACTATGTTTAGGTATGGGCCTTGAATTCCAGATCTTTCCAAGACTTTTATCATGAAGGGATGCTGAATTTTGTCAAATGCTTTTTCAGCATCTAATGAAATAATCTTGTGGGTTTTTTCCTTTGAGTTTGTTTATGTAGTGCATTATGTTGATGGATTTCCCTTCATATATTCAATATTTGTAATGAGATAATGAAGAAGAATCCAAGAAAGAAGGTTTCTGTATTGCAGTATCAAGTGCACACACTGTGGATTGAGAAAAACCTGATATATCTCATTAGAATTGAATGAGGACAGCATCGACCATGTACAAACTGGGAAACTACATTGGGATGAGGTTATCCAAAGGCTGATCATCAAGTCTCAATAGTGTATTGTATGAGTTTGGATTTTGTATTGTATTCTTTCTCTGTGTCTGTCTCTCTGTGTCTGTCTCTCTGTGTCTGTCTCTGTCTCTGTCTCTGTCTGTCTGTCTCTCTCTTTATCCCATTTCTCCTCTTAAATCAGTGAGAAAAATCAGAAGTGAATGATCCAGAGATATGACCACATCCAGTTTGTGTTTTCAAAATGACACCCTAACTACTCTGAGGAGAACAATAGGTTCCTGATTATTTTTAACAAGAAAGGTCAATTTTGTCTGATGGATCATATTTGGAAATGAGTAGGTAAAGTAGGACCCTCTGGCTTCTGTATTGAGCAGCTAGCTGGATGGCTGCCAGTGCCCTCAACCAGGCAGGAAAAGACTCCATCAAGGACAGTGTATTAGTCAGAGTTCTCAAGAAGAAAAAAAACCAGTGGGACTGAAATATACATAGTAAAGACTTTGTTGAGTCAGCTTTATTAAAACTGAAACCTCAGCTGAATCACACCTGAGAGGTTGAGAGCTGAGAACCAAGTGACTACCTGGTTCTTGAGGTTGGCAAACTATAGCAATATTGGTGTTGATATTCAAAGGTTGCCAGCCAGGTGTGGGGGCCCTGGCCTCTAATCTCAGCACTTTAGAGGCAAAGGCATGTAGAGTTCTGTAAGTTCAAGGATATCCAGATCAACTTTGTGAGTTTCACAGCAGCCAGAACTACTCAGTGAAACACTGTCATAAAAAAGGAAAAAAAATTAAAGAAAGGTGTGTCAAAGAAGGGTATTTCAAATCTTTGACTCAGTACAAAACGAATCACTATAATGAAAGTCATGTAGGGGCAGGCAAGAGGGTAATACTCATCCTCTTCATTCCAAGGATCACAGTCCTATGACAACAGACAGCACAGAAAAAAAGTGGGCAAGTTTATGTAATCAAAGTTCAAAATGACACAGGATACTTTGGAAATGGATGCCAAATACCCAAGAACAGCTGCCCCAAATGGACATCTAACTGCAGATGTGACTGGCCATGGAGGTTTATGGTCCACAGGTGAAAGACTGGGTAAAAGAATCAGCAAACCTGGTCTGTTCAGATTCTTGGTTTATCTGTGAGGAGGTCCATCCTTATGGAACTGGCCAGAACACCTCCTAGAATGAAGATTTTATGACCTACTACAAGGCAAGGCTGGTTAGACAACTTGCTTATGGGTTAAGACTTATATCAAAGGGCAGAGGAAAGTTTGAAGAAGGTTCCTAGGTCTTATGGCTGTCTTCAAGGCTGTCTTATGTCTGTCTATGATTTGCCTTCAGAAAGAATATTTTTTTGGTAATACTAGGTATTGAACATAGTGCCTTGAGCAAGCTTGGCAAAGAGCTTCACCACTGAGCTACATCTCCAATATGTCTTTTTCTGAGTTTGAACATCAGCAAAGAAAGATACAAGAACAAGCCATTTAAAGTTGGCAGATGTTAGCAGTGGGCACAGAGACACATGTTTATAATGCCATAATTTGAGAGACAGATTTAAGAGTCTTTAAGAGACAGATTCATCAGTTCAAGATCAAGATGGACTACATGAGGAGTTCAAAGAAAGCCTGCATGAGCTATATAACAGGAAAGTTCTGTCCCTAATGAAATCAATTATTAGAACTCTGGTTGAACATCATGTTGGTTAATCTTGTCAACTTAACACAATTTGGTTAGAAAGACCTTAGATACAAAACTCTGAACCTCACTAAGAATGTTCCACAGGGGCCTCTCAAGCCAAGTTCCCTACAATTTTTTTTTAGAAGGCTTAATTTCTTTTCGGTAAGTCAAACCGCATAGAAATCTACAAAGCTGACAGAGTGAGGCTATGCCACTTGATGTACAGCATTAAAAGAAGAAGCTTAAGATTCTGATGTTATACAAAGATTACCAGATACTGGGTTCTATAATCTAAAGAAAGGTGATTTAGCAGGGCTTTATCTCCTGTTGTTGTTAGTATTGTTTTTAAAGACAGAGTCTCAGTCCCCTGGAAGAGGGATTTTGGCTGTTTATAGATAGGTGTATTTTACATTTATCTTGATTTCTAGATTGGTTAAAATATAGAAGAACACAATAAAATAAGAGACATCTATTTCTCTGTCACTTAGAATTGAACATATCTACCCCTTTTCTCTATGGTGGAATCACCCCCCTGGGCAGGAATGGGTGAGTAGCAAGCCTTTGTCCCTTTGCTGTGCCCTATTCACTATTATCCCTAGCACTTCCCTCTTGACATCAGCAATTCTTCTAAAGAGTGACTTACCTTTTAAAAGGTTGGGATATTGCCTGACAAGTTACCTACTGACTATAAACCCATCACTTGGGAAGCAGGGGCAATAAGATTAGACATTCAAGGCCATTCCTGTAATCCCAGTTCTCTGCAGGTGGAGACAGAACAGTCGGGAGTTCAAGGTTTATAGTGAGTTCCCAGACAGCCTAGGTTACAGAGTCCCAGGACAGCCTGGACTACATGTATGCCCTTCTAAAAAGCGATAATCACTGGGCATGGTGGCCCATGTCTTTAAACCCAGTACTTGGGATACAGAGGAAGGCAGATCTCTGTGAGTTCATGACCAGCCTGATCTACAGAGTTTGTTCCAGGACTGCTAGGGGCTGTTAAACAGAGAAACCCTGACACAAAAACAAAACAAAGCAAAACAAAACAACAACAAGGTAACCTCAAGAGAATCAAGAGCAGCAGAAGAAATGAAAGTGTTTGTAATGTTGTTCTTCATGTTTGGGGATAAACAGTTCTGAAAGTACAAGTAAAAATCCTCCATGGACAGTTTTATTATCTTTATAAAGTTGGGTGGATCCTAAGCATCAGAACTCTTCGAGGTTTGGCTTATTTAGAAACTCAGCTTATGCGTGTCCTTCCTCACATGACACAACAGTTGACATTCTTGGCACAGAGAGTGCAGAGAGGAACCACACTCACCTGACTCCTGGGCACATCCACTTGCTGATGTCCCCCACCACATTTCCCCCCAACTCCACTCAGCATTTCTTCTCAGGGATGCAGTTGAAAGACCCTGGAAGAAAAATGCCCCCCAGACTCAGCACTAGAGCCCTAGGCCACCCAGGGCCTGAGATGGGCTAAACTCACCCCCCTTAGACAGTTCTGAGAATGGTTGTTTTTACCTTGGTTCAAAAAACAGGCCCATCATGAAATGTCATGATGAACTCTGTTCTGAAAATTGTTTTGGGAAAGTAGTTGTTTTGACTTGGCTCCTATCCTGTTGATCAACCAAAAATGTCACAGTGACCTCTGTTTTGAGACCCTCTGCTCTTTCCCATGACGCATGTTCCCCCTGCTC
The DNA here is from genome assembly GCA_019843965.1 of Rhynchomys soricoides. Lineage (NCBI taxonomy): Eukaryota > Metazoa > Chordata > Mammalia > Rodentia > Muridae > Rhynchomys > Rhynchomys soricoides. The sequence continues at coordinate 41,480 of JADRCH010000065.1, read as the reverse complement.
CCCCTTTTGCTTTGTGATTTTCCCCTACAAATACCCCTAACTTCAGCTGCTCGGGGTCGATCTCCTCTGCCCTTGTGTGGGTTATGAGCTCGGCCCAGTGCACTGCTTCCCCAATAAACCTCGTGCGCTTGCAGCAAGTTCGGTTTCTCGTGAGTCATTGGGGGGGTCGCGTTTTCCCTGAGGCTTGAGTGAGGGTCTCCCCAGTTCGGGGGTCTTTCACAGTAAGACTTGCCTGAGGCCACACTCATTTCCCTAGTCTCTCAGATACTGTGGAGATACTACATTGTAGAGGAGGAGTTTATAGATACCTTTAAAATCCTAGGTCTCCATGCTTGCTGGGTCATTTCTTCTCTGCATCGTGTCCAGCAATGAATCAACACACCAAAATAATAAAGGGGGGCTTTATCTGCGGAGGCCAGACCTACCACACCAGAAATCCAGGAGATTGCTGACAAGGCGAGTCAATGTACTTCAGGAAACACCTTGATCCCTAATCAAACATTCATAATTTGACTCATATTTTGACACTTTGGTAAAAGTGTGGGATATCACAGAAACCAGAAATATATGGGTTTTGTTCAAACTTTGGTAGAGTAAAAGTGTAACATTAAGCCAAAGTGATTTTAACATTCCAGGAGTAAAGCCGGCCAAGCCATACTCTTTACTGCAGTCTAGGTTCCCCCAGTGCCTGAATGTGAATTCCTCATTTTGGATGGTCTCTACCCCTCACATGCCTGTTCTCAGGAGCTGTAATTACTGATGGAATTTTCCAGTCCCACTAGCTGAAGCTATGTGTGAAGTCACCTAAGTTTATTAAAGAATCCTGAGCTGATTTCAGGATGCAATGCCCACTAAACCATCACAGTCAAACAGAACTCAATGTTTCTAGTAAGTTAATCCAAGTTGCCTGTCATTTAAATAATAAAAATGTATCGTATCATGTTAAGTGTTTTAAAAAAGAAAAATGTATGTAATTATGGAGGGAGGTTTGCAGTCTGTCACCTTATTTTCTTATGTCATGTTGTTTTCCTCTCTGAAACCAAACCTGGAGGTCAAGATCAGTTTGGTTTGTTGTCTGTCTGTTTGTTTATATGGCTAGCCTAATTCCATCACAAGCTTCAAGTTGTCAGTTCAGGAGACTATGCCTAAGAACTGGGCAAGTTCAGGCAAGTCCAGGCAAGTCAGTTACTAAAACAAAACAAAACAACCCAGTCTTCAGGCAGCTAATCAGAAACTGCCCTGCAATGTGAATCTGTGCAGCCACTTGGTCTGAGACAAGGACAATAGGTCAACAACAGTTTCCAGACTTCCCCAACAACAGTTTCCAGCCCCCATGCTCTGGTAATGGTTCTAAAGTGTACATAGTGATAGACTAAATAGATGAAGATAGAGGTCTCCTACTCCAGAATTCCCCTAATGTGCTTTAAATCAGGCTTGTGAGCTCACATTTGTTCAAATTAACCCCTAAACCTGTTGGTGACTTGGCATCTCTCCTACCTTATGCCTTATAAAGGGCTAAGAACACCCCCTATACTTTAGGTCTCACTCCCTTTGAGATCCTGTTGGACCAGAAGGTCGTAACTACCAGTAGTTCCCCCTCGCAAAGACACGGAGATCGAGAGCGATGCAATCAGCAAGAGGTTTATTATTTCCAATGTATTGGGATCATCCTGCACATGAGGCAGAGGCGCCCCTGAATTCTCAAAGCTCACATCTTTTATGCATTCTTGAGGCAGATTCTGGTCACAACCTGAGTTGGCCTTATCTCTAGGGAGGGGAGAAGGGGAGGAATGCTCGTCCCACAGTCCCACAGGGAACATCTGCTAGCTAGATGGCCTTATCTCCGGAGAGGGGAAGAGGGGAGGAAAAGCATTTCTTTCATTCCAGGGCCATTGTTGTTTGGGAGAGCCTATGTTGACAGAGAATATCTGCTGGACAGTTGGCCTTATCTCTAGGGAGGGGAGGAGGGGAGGAAAAGCATTTCTTTCAATCCTATATGAGAGGCCCCCTCCCATGCTGCCTAACCTCCAGTCATATATCTTAGCTGAATATGACCAACATAAGTTTTTAAAGTCCTTAAAAGCCTTCTATAGAGTCCACAAAAACTCCAGCCTGCCATTCTCCAGGTTTATGAGTCTGTTCCTCCCCATAACCCCCATTGCTTGAACCAGGTGACAAAGTCTAGATTAAGAGACATAACTAGAAGACCCTGGAACCTTGTTTGAAGGGACATCACACTGTGTTCCTGATAACACCTATGGCTGTTAAGGTGGAAGGGATTGGGACATAAATACACCAATCCGACATTAAGTCTACCAGGAGAGAGATGATCCAGCAGTTGAGGTCCCAGTAGAAGAGATTTCAGAGGAACTGCCATAAGAACAATAAAAGGTTACCCCAGACAAGTCCATCTGCTGAAACTGTGACTCCAATGCTCCTGATCCTGCTTGCTTGCTGCTTATGTTTTGCTGCACCAGGCACTAACTCCCTTACTACTGGGTCTTCCCAGGGGACGATATAACAATCTTGTCATCAAGTTCACAACGGCTGGCAAGAAGTCTGATTAGATTGCTTGTTCTTAACTCCTCTACCCTAGACTTAACACAGAACTGTTGTTTACTGGACAGAGAGACTCTACATTGAAAATAAGATACCCCTAGCTTACTCCTACTTCTACAACCTCACTATAACTCCTACTGTTACAGGACATATGCTGCCCCAGAGAATGCTTAGGGGGCTTGTACCTCAGGGCTTACTCCATACATTATGGCCTGTTTGGAAATATGATTGAGGATTTTTATGTTCTAGAACAGCTTATACCCAGAATGACTTAAATTGCTCTAGAGAGGATGTCTTTAACCAGCTAGCACCTCCAAACATTCAAGTTCAAAAGGTAGCCATTTCTGTTGTGTTACTAGCTTCTCTCCTTGACAAAGGGCTGGCTTGAGCTGCAAGTATAATGGCCTTTGTCCTACAAGGCCCTATGGATGGTGATAGATACAGACATATAAGAGATAAAAAGGTATGTCATGGCCCTGCACGATTCCCTCTCCTCTCTGGCAAAATAGTCTTACAGAACAGAAGAGGCCCAGACTTACTGTTCCTCTTGCAGGGAAGACTCTGTACAGCCTTAGGTGAGAAATGTTGTTTCTATGTTGACCACTCAAGGGTGGCCAAAAAAATCCATGGTCTAAATCAGGAAAAGACTACAAGACAGAAAAATATGTTAGTTTTGACTTGTGTTCCCCACATAATCAATGCTTTAGTTAGGTTTGTTAAGGAACATATTTATTCTCAAACAACAATACCAGCCCATAGAAATACCTCAAGGATGCAATATGGCCCATTACTGACAGTGGGGAATGAGAAGGCTAGGCTAATTCCATGACAGGCTTCAAATTGGCAGGAGAGTATGCCTATGAACTGGGCACGTCCAGGCAAGCCCAGACAAGTCAGGTACTAAAGAAAAACAAACAAACAAACAAACAAACGCCCCAGTCTTCAGGCAGCTAGTCAGAAACTGCCTTGCCATCAGAAGCTGCCCTGTCACCTGGCCTGAGACAAAGACAATAGGTCAAGGACAGTTTCCAGTCCATTTGACCTAATAATAGTTCTAAAATGTCCCTAGTGATGGATTCAACAGATTAAGATAGAGGTGATCTATCCTGAAATTTCTCTAATGTGCTTCAAATCAGGCTTGAGTGTCAATTCAGGGTCTTTCTTTCTTGGTAATAGGAGACTCCAACATGCTACACTTCTACAAAATAAAACACTCTTGGCATTTACATGCTATTTAAGTCCAGGGTATAGTTCTTTAGCAAATCATGGACCCTTACAAGACATGTATCCCTTTGCCTAGCTCACATTTTCATAATCTTATTATATTTGAAAATTATAACTATACTTATTTATTTATTTTTGGTTTTTCGAGGCAGGGTTTCTCTGTGTAACCCTGGCTGTCCTAGAACTCACTCTGTAGACCAGGCTGGCCTCGGCCTCAGAAATCCACCTGTCTCTGCCTCCCAAGTGCTGGGATTAAAGGTGTGCACCACCACTGCCCAGCTACATATTTATTATTACAGGGCTTTCATGGGATCATTGTAGAACCATCAACTCAGGACCCCTGTGAGACCAACAGGACACGACACCAATGTAATTAGCAAAGAAGGATTTTTAATTAGACAGCTCGAGCTGGACCACCATGAAATGGTGATCCTGAGGGCAGAAATGGTTGAATATTTAAGGGCAAAAACTGCAAGCAGGTGGGGGCTTGGGAACTGGGGCTTGGGAACTTCTTCAAGGCTTGCAATCCATTAAGGCTTGCAGGACAATGATGTTACACAAGGCTGGTCAAGGATGTGGTTAGTTCCTGGAACAGTTTGCACCTTCAGTTCAGGAATTTAGGTTCCCAGGCCCTCAGTAGATCAGGCACAAAATGGAATCTGAAAATCAAGATGGAGTGAGTTATGCTGTCTTTTTAAGTCTCTCATCATATTTGAGGTTTTATAAAGACATGGAGAAATCTATATAGTTTCAGACGGATAGCCTTGGCTAGGCAGTCTCTCAGCTAGCATAAACTAACTTCTCTGCCATTGTGTCTATTCATATGGTTCTTACTGCCTACATGCCAGCTCTGTCCTATCTCCCTTCCATCTTCCTTATGTGTCTATCTAGTCATTTCTGCATCTGTCTGCATCTCTGTCTGCCCAAATAGTCTGTCCATTCTCCTTTCCCACCTCCAAGCCACCTGCTCTCTATGATGCAAAAAGCCACACTCCATACACTACCAGTTGGCTTTGGGGGCCATGTGACCTTCTTTAGGGAAGCTTGCCTTTCCTTTTGGAGCAGGTGAGGATGTGACAAACATTCATATATTCTGCTAGCCTGGCATTGGTTCAATTAGCAATTGAAAGCACAGGTACACACTTTCTTATAGCTGATAAATACAATATGTGTGGGTTTTTACATCATTTCCTCCCTTTAGTTCGAGAAATGGCTTTTTCTGTAGTACCAGTAAATTATGTGCTATATGAACAACTATGAGAACTATCAAGGCAAGAATTATTTTCATAGTGTTTAATCTATTTGGATTTGGCAACTTTGGAGAAAATATTTCAGTATCTATCTGAAATATTTTGTTCCTTTTATATATCATGAATCATTTTCTTATCACTATTTAAGCATTACAATCTCTAATCTTTCAGCTTGTATTTACCAACATTAAAACACCTTCTTAGACTCTACAAGACTTCCTTAGATCCTTTACAACTTAAGCCTTTATGCCTATTGATCTTTATGAACTTTTTAACACCTCTTTTGTGAGTTTATCTTATTTGAATCTTGTAACAAGGAAAACTGAAAAGCTATCACTATCTTGTATTCAGTTCCATTAGAGATCTGAGATAGATAAATCTCACCTGAGTAAACAGGAAGTGCAGAGCAAGCAGCATCCAAATCTGTAAAAGCGACAGAGACATACTGGCTACCTGGACAGTCATCTAAAGTTTCTTGATGTTGCTGAGGCATCCATCTCCAGCAGGCCCAGAAGATCTGACAGACTTTTTTCCCCCCTCAGTGGGAACTTGGGTGGACTGTCCCATCTTGTCTAGGCACAGTGGGGCAATTGACTTCCCAGTGTCCTGCTTGTCCACAGTTTGGACTGTGTACTATCAGCAGTTAATATAAAGAGAAGTTTGTAACCCAGTGCCCAGTTTTACCACATTTGAAGCAAATTCCAGGTAGAGATTCTGCTGTACCCATCATTTTCATTGGAGGAGATTGGTGTTGCTGACTAGAGCTGACAACTTTGTCAAAAAAGCCTTTTTTAAATTAAATGACATTTTCTGCAGATCTCTGAATTATTTGAGGACCGTTTATTTATTTAAATTATATCTAATTAGACAAACTTGTCTGTTTCTAGTTACTTGTTTTGGCTTAACTTTGAAAACATATATAGGTGGCTAAATAAAGCCTACTCTTTCAGTCAACTACATTAGTATCTATCATGACTCGTAGTTCTGAATGTAATAAAGATATGATTATTTATAAGTGACTGAACACTAACCTGTATTTTCTTAATTATTGGTAATAGTTTATGATAGTAGCTTTCATAAGACTAGGACATAAAACTACATTTTTTTTCTTTTTTTTTATTTTCATATTTTATTTACATTTCAAATGTTTCCCCCTTTCCAGATCTCCCCTTTGGAACCTCCCCATTCCCTCCGCCCTCGCCCTGCCTCTATGGGGATATTCTCCAACCCACCTACCCCCCCACCCCACCCCCCTCCTTGACATTCTCCTATACTGGGGGATATAACACCCTCAGGCCCAAGGGCCTCTCCTCCCCCTGATGGGTAACAAGACCCTCCTCTGCAGTCTTTGTGGCCAGCACTATGGGTCCCTCCATGTGTATTCTTTAGTTGGTGGATCAGTCTCCAGAAATATGGGGGGTCAGGCCAGTTGCCAGTGTTGCTACCTCCCTGGGGCTGCACACTCCTTCAGCTCCTTCAGTCCTTTCTCCAAGCCCTCCATCTGGAACCTCGTACTCAGTACTACTGTTCCTGCAAAGTGACTCTTGGGTATTTCAAACTTTTAGGCTAATAACCACTTAACAGTGAGTACATACCATGTTCATTCTTTTGTGACTGCGTTACCTGGCTCAGAATGATGTTTTCAAGATCCATCCATTTGTCTACGAATTTCATGAAGTCATTGTTTTTAATAGCTGAGTAGTATTCCATTGTGTAAATGTACCACATTTTCTGTATCCATTCCTCTGTTGAGGGACATCTGGGTTGTTTCCAGCTTCTGGCTTTTATAAATATGGCTGCTATGAACATAGTGGAACATGTGTCTTTATTACATGTTGGAGCATCTTCTGGGTATATGCCCAGGAGTGGAATAGCTGGGTCCTCAGGTAGTATTATGTTCATTTTTCTGAGGGTCCGCCAAACTGATTTCCAGAGAGGTTGTATCAATTTGCATTCCCACCAGCAATGGAGGAGTGTTCCTCTTTCTCCACATCCTCACCAACATCTGCTGTTACCTGAGTTTTTGATCTTAGCCATTCTGACTGGTGTGAGGTGGAATCTCAGGGTTGTTTTGATTTGTATTTCCCTGATGACTAAGGATGTTGAACATTTCTTTAGGTGCTTCTCAACCATTCGAGTTTCCTCAGTTGAGAATTCTCTGTTTAGCTCACTTCCCCATTTTTTGATAGGGTTATTTGTATCTCTGGAGTCCAGCTTCTTGAGTTCTTTGTATACATTGGATATTAGCCCTCTATCTGATGTAGGATTGGTAAAGATCTTTTCCCAATCTGTAGGTTGCCGTTTTGCCCTAATTACAGTGTCCTTTGCCTTACAGAAGCTATAGAACTACATTTTAAATGAGTTGTTTTAAAGTTATAGGCACATATATCTTTAAACAAGAGTTGAATCATGTATATATTATGATGCAGCAAACATAAGCTTAAATTTCTACTATCATACAATAATCCACACCAATCTAAAATATTTGAGACTTGTTGTTCCCTTCTTAGTCTAAAAGGAGATATATAATAATCTATCCTTCTTATCCAAGCTGGGTGGCCTGAAGCAACCCCACCATAAAGGTGAAATGGTATGGCCCCTACTGACTTTCCTTAGAGCCTCCTCACCATGATGGTGACACGGTTCAGCCTGACAAGTATATAAGGTAGGAGCTAGAGACTTCACTTTTAAGCAATTGGACCATCCCTAGAGCTTCTTGGTTTGGTTTTGAAGGAAGGAATTTTCTCTTTATTCTTGCAGGAACAACAGAGAAGAATCTGGCAGGATACAGGAAAAACATTACTATAGAAAAGAAAGCTAAAAGAAAGCTCCCCCTCTCATGTTTGGGGGAGATCAAGAGAAAAGTAGACTAACTGCATAGGATGACACAGATAGAAAGATTGCTAAAGAACTAGCTGTTTAGTTATAGTTGTTTTATATGTAGTTAAGAAAATAGAGTTACCTTGCTGAGCTTGCATGTTTGTAACTCAGTTTACACCACCAGTGTCTTGATTTGTAGAGATATTAGATAATTTTAAGTGGTTATCAGACTATTTAAGGTTGAATCACTTTGTAAGGTTTGAAATAAATGACATAACTCTTGAGTAGTTAATCCAATTATGGGCTGTAGCAAATTAATATATATTAGCAATTTTTGAAAACCATTAAGTGTTTGTAATGGATGTCTTCTGATCTATACTTTTTGTGGCTGGGTTTTCTGAAGACCTATCTTATGTCCTAGATTGTTTATAGAATCTCCTCTTTGTATTTTTCAGGAGCACTTTAAACTACCCAACAAGGCAATGTTATCTTTACTTCAATAAATATTTTTCTAAGGTATCTTTGCTAGAATTACCTATCAAGATATCATCCATATAGTGATAAATTGTAGATTGAGGAAACTGTTTACAAATTATTTGTAATGGCTATGTACAAAGTATTGACACAAAGTGGGACTGTTTAACATTACTTGTGGTGAGACCTTCTGCCTGTATCCTTTTAAAAAATATTTATTGATTTTATTTGTATGAGTACACTGTAGCTGTCTTCAGACACATCAGAAGACAGCATCAGCTCCCATTACAGATGGTTGTGAGTCACCATGTGGTTTCCTGAATTAAATTCATGACCTCTGGAAGAGCAGTCAGTGCTCTTAACTGCTGAGCCATCTCTCCAGAACACATATATCTGCTACATATGGCCTTAATCTTCCACTCTGAACTTCTGCTTCTATTCATTTAACCCATTTTAGACTCAGGCTCACCTGAGACCTTGTTCCAGGAGCTGTGTAGATACCTTTTGAAGTGGCCAAGTTAGATTTCAAGAATCTTGTGAAATAATTGTTACATCTTCTCCACTATCCACTAGGCCTTCAATGTCAATTCCATCTAATTGTAATTTCAACTTTAGTCTCTAATCATTTATAGTACTTTGCCAAAATATATGCTTCCTGTACCTTTAAAATTTTTTGTTCTATTTATGAGAGTGGTTAAATGTAGAATAGCATTGTCTGTCATATCAGGCACTATTTTTCTAGTTGGTCTCTAGAGCAGGCTCTCCTTTGGCGACATGGAACAAATGGCTCATGTTGCTTTTTGGTGGGGCCTGAGCAAAGCCTGCTAGGCAGTAATTCCTAATTGTAAGGGATTGCCTTGTATATCTCTTCATGATCTGATCCCTATGTCTGTAATTTCCACATCTTTTACATATCTCAGGAAGTTTTCTCCCTGGATTATAATCAGAGAAAATATTATCCTAAGGAACTGATTATGTATACTCCACTAAGAAATAACTTAATTCACAGCCACAGAATCAGACATTCTGGTCTCTCATACTTTTAGCTATTGCCTGTTTTATCATAGCAATATTGAACACATTAGATGTAATATTTACAGTAGTATTAATGCATTAATAAGTAGGTGGGGATATGGCCTTTAAAGGTCTGGTAGTCTTTTTGCATTCAGCATTAGCATTCTTAAAAACTAAAGACTCAATTAATCCTTCTTTTGCATCTGTATCTGATATTGCTATTTGAAGTTGAATTTAATATTTGTAAAAAAAAAAAAAAAATCACTCAAAGCTTCATCTGAGCCCTGGATTATCTTGGTAAATGATTCAGATTGTCTTCACTGTTGTTCAACCTTGTCCCAAGCATTTAAAGCTACTATAAGACATTAGTCTAATGTGAGATCATCAAACAGAATCTGCACTTGTAACTCAGCATATTCACCTTTACCTAGCAATTGATCTTGTGGAATATTAACCTTTCCCGTAGGAAAGCTCCATAGCCAAAGCCTTCTGTCTCTATCATGTCAGCCACTGTAATTGCGGGCCAGCTTCAAAGATGGCTTTTATTAAGTATTCAAATCTTTTGGAATTACCCAATTCTGCATGGACCAATTATTTAGTACCTATTTTACATACAGTGAGTGCACACCATAGGCTATAATCACCCCTTTAAATCTCCTTAGATCTAGCATCCCTCTGGACTGGTATCCAAAGTCATCACAACCTGTGGGCTACCCATCTGGAGGTAATTGTTTTATGGTAACTGGAAGAATTAACATAGACTTTCTAACAGTCCTATGTAATGGTAATTTTAAAAGGTGTCTAGTTTTTCTCTCTCCAGGCTAGCTCCCAAATGAGTGAGACTAACACCAATTTGAAGGTTAAGGACAAGGAAGTTATCTTTGTTCTTTACTATTATGTTTCTTAGAGTGGACAGAGAAAACTCTGATCAGTATTATTAGTTCTATGCTGATAATTAAAATGATACTATATAGGGTACAGATGCCCTCTGCTATAGTTTTTTCCATTTTTAAGAGAAAAAAAATATTTTCAGCTTTTAATCTTGCCAATTTTGTCTTTTCTATGGAGAATTATATTCAAGTTTAAAATTTATTTCTATGACTGTCAATACTCAGTGTCTATCCTTTTTGCAGCATCTATGCACATTTACAAATCATTTATTCTTATTTTTCTTTCTAACCCTAACCCTAACCCTAACCCTAACCCTAACCCTAACCCTAACCCTAACCCTAACCCTGATTTTCTTTTACTGCTTCAAAACATAATATTTATTTCACTGCATAAGCTTCTCTAAACTATTCTCTGGGTACTGTCCACTCTGAGCATACAATAGTGACTCTGAGGTCTGGGATTTCAGTTTCTCTGACTCCAGCTGATGCCTTTCTGTCATGATCCTATGCCTAGATTCTCTCCTCTGAGTCTTGTTGTTTTGTTTTTGTTTTTGTTTTTGTTTTCTTTTGAGACAGGGTTTCTCTGTATAGCCCTGACTGTCTTGGAACTCACTCTGTAGACCGGGCTGACCTTGAACTCAGAAATCCGCCTGTCACTGCCTCCCAAGTGCTGGGATCAAAGGCATGCCCCACCACTGTCTGGCTTCTCTTTTGAGTCTTGTGTCTAGAATTCATATGTTTTTTAGCCTGGATCTCATGCCCTACATTGTTGTGCCTGATATTGTAATTCTTTTGTGGGATCCTGTTCAAGGTTTAATAAAGACAGGGAGACAGCTACATAATTTAAGGCTGTTGGCCTTTTGCTGGGGCAGTCTCTCAGCTAGCCTCTAACTTAACTGACATCTCCACCATTGCATTTCTCCACTTGTTTCTCACTGTACACTTCTCAGCATTGTCCTTTCTCTTTTCAGTCTTCCTTCTGCATCTGTCAGAATTTCTGCCTGTTCTACTGGCCCAGTTAAAATGGCAGCCCTTTATTATGCAAAAGATACACTCCTTACTCAACCAGTTGGTTATGGAGGCTACATGACCTTCCCCACTGCAGCTTGTCTTTCATTTTTGGACAATTGAGAAAGTGACAAACATTTACATAACCTGTAACCTGGCATCAATGCAATTAACAGTTGAAAGCAGGGGACACACTCTTTCTTTCTTTCTTTCTTTCTTTTTCTTTTGGTTTGGTTTTTACTTTTGTTTTCATTTTTATTCTTTTTTAAAATTAATATATTATTTTATTTATTTGCATCCCAAATGATGCCCCCACTTCTTGTTCACTCCTTGCAGTGTTCTTTGCCCCATCTCCCCTCCCCTTCACCTCTGAGTGAGTGGTACCCCCCCCCCCTTGGGTACTCACCTACCATGAGGCATCAAGTCTCTACATGATGAGGCCGTCCTCTCCCACTGAGGCCATACAAGGTAGCCCTTTGCTACATATGTGCCTGGGGCTTTGGACCAGTCTTTGTATGCTCTTTAGTTGAGAGTCAGTCTCTGGGAGCTCCAAGACACTGTTGGTCTTCCTGTGGGGTTGATGTCCCCTTCAGTTCCTTCAATCTTTCCCCCAATTCTTCCATAGAGGTCCCCGACTTCTGTCTCATGTTTGCCTCTTGAATCTGTACTTGTCTCAGTCAGCTGCTGTGTAGACCCTCTTAGAGGACAGCCATGCTAGGCTCCTGTTAGTAAGTGCAACATAGCATCAGTAATAGTGTCAGGGACTGCCCATGGTATAGATCCCAAGTTGCGCTAGTCACTTGTTAGGTATTCATTCAGTGCCTGCTCCATTTTTCCCTTGTATTTCTTTTAGACAGGAGGAATTTTGGGCCAAAAAACAAACAAACAAACAAACAAACAAAAACAACCCCCAAAACATAAAACAAGAGAATGAAGGTGTTGGTCATTTTATTCTTCATGTTTGGGGATGAATATTTTTGAAACTACAAGTAAAACCCATCATCGTCAGTTTTATTATCTTTATAAAGTTGGGTGGATTCTATGCAAACCGCCTTCACATTATTAAGTATTCTCTTTAAAGAACTCATCAAGGTTTAACATATTTAGAAAGTCTGGTTATACATGTCATTCCTCATATGACACAACAGGATGACATTATGACACAGGCTTGCTCACATCCCCCACCACATTTCACCCCAATTCCACTCAGCATTTCCTCTCAGGGATGCAGTAAGACTTGCCTGAGGCCACACTCATTTCCACATTCCCTCTGATACTGTGGAGATAATACATTATAGAGAGGAGTTCTTGGGACTATTTAAAATTCTGAGTCTTTGTGCTTGCCAGATCACTTCCTTTCAGCATCCTGCCCTGCAAAGTAGCAACTCATCAGAATGTTAAAGGGAGGCTTGTCAGGGGTCAGACTTGCCACACCAGCAATCCAGATGAGTCAATGCCCTTCAGGGGAAAAACTTGATCTCAAATCAAATGTTCATAATTTGATTCAGGATTTGTCCTCCAGTTAAGTGTTGGAAATCACAGAAAGCAGATACATATGGGCTTAATTCAGACATTTATACAACTAAAAGTGGAACATTGAGCCTTTTAGAGAAAATTTAACATCCCAAGATTTAAAATTGGCCAAGCAACACGCTTTCCTGCAGCCTCGTTGTCCCCAGTAGCTGAAGGTGAATTCATGCTGGATGGTCTCTACAGCTCACATGCCTGATCCCAGGAGCTCTAACTACTGATGGAATTTCCAGTTGCACTAGTTGAAGCTGATCTATGGAGGCACCTAAAGTTCTTAAGGATCTCTGAGCTGATTCCAGGATGCTGGGCCCACCAAACCATCACAGTCAAAATAGAACTCAATGTTTCTAGCAAGTTAATACATCGTGCTTAACTATCATCTATATAAAATATGTATTCTGTCACATGTTTTCTAAAGAGAAATGCATGGAAATTATAGGGGTAGGTTTGCAATCTGTCCTTTGTTTTTTTTTACACCATGTTGTTTTTGTCCTTGAAAGAGAATCATCCTGGAGGACAAGATCAGTTTGGTTTGTTGTCTGTTTGTTACTTTGTTTATGTGTTTCTTTGAGACTTGGTCATGAATAGATGGTCTAGTGTGTAGGTAACTCAGGCTAGCCTCAAACTAAGGCACTCCTCCTGCCTCAACTTTTCAAGTGATCAGATTATAGGCATGTGCCACCATGCCAGGCATCATCAGATTTTATGTGAGTAGAACAGATGGGAGCCTTCATGCCTAGGGTACTGAACATTCTAGAGGGGGTCACAGGCCTAAAATTAATAACTAAGTATTTAAGGCTAAATAGTTCTCACTCATAGGTTTATTTCAATAAATATTTTGGAGTATTTTATTTTTGAGGAATATTAAATCTTTATACTTTCACTAGGATCCTCACATCAAGTTGATGCTGTCACCTTAAATGTGCACATGACTCACCTGTCGCCCTAGATAAAACACTGATCTGACTGAGGAGAGCTAGACTGGCTTGAATGTCCATGTTTTTTCCAGGATCTCTAGAGCTGCAGACTCTCCTACCTATGATTTCATTATCCTGTAGGACCTGATATATCCTGCATGCAGAGATGGGGTGTTGAAATGGGATGCTAAGGAAAAGTCCTCCACTTCACTTTAAGAAGAGCGAGCTAAAAGGACTAACTAAAATAACATGCATAAAAATGATTTCAAAATCAAATACTCACAGATGAGGCATAGTTAATATTTATGTTGAGTGAAACAAACAAACAAACAAAAAACCAAAACCCTGAGATGTTTTGGAAATCATGGCTGTAAGAGAGAGACAGGGAAATACAGTTATTTGAAATAAAGATGTTACTACAGATTTTAACAAATTTAAAATAGTTGATCATCTGGTTATCTAGAATAATTATTCTTTGAAACAGGGGCCTTTTTTGTCTCTAGCCTCCCAAATAACAAGGACTACTGGAGTGTGTTATCTTCCCTGGCTAAGAAAAATTTTGAATATGATATTCTCATTAGTTCTTTGAGGATTTCCCACACACATAAAATGTATTTTTGAGCATATAATTTTTAAGTTAGGAAGCCATTGGAAAGCCTTATCTTACTAATGATACTATCTGTGGACCACATCTAAATAAAATTTATTTAGAAGTGTGTTCTTGCAGCTCCAGAGAAGCAGAATGAGACATAGATATTAACAAGGTCATCTTAGCCCAGGAAGGAGCTTTGCTGTTTTAAAAGCCTTTATTTCTGTCCCACCTCTCAGTTGATTTTCAAAGCCCCCAGGCAGGCAAGGATGCATTCCATCCTATGTTCAGAGGATGAAACCAAGACTCAAAGAGCTTAAGAGTCACCCAGACAAGAAACTAACCTTTCCCACTGCATAGTCTCAGCACCCTGGGGAGCTCTGCAGGAATGAGAGGAGGAAAAGCAGCAAACTTGCCTTCTCTGTGGAAGCCAGGGCCTCAGGCTCAAATCACCATGGGAGATGCATAGCCAACAGCCAGTGCACAGGGACATTTCCTGAGTCTCTCCTAGGATTTAAGTATCTCCCTACAAACCTTAGAAGCTACATAAAGGCTGAAAGAAATGGCCTCCATTTCCCCAAATTAACAATGCAGAGGAAATCAAGATACCTAGGGAATGTTTTAGAATAAACTTAATTAATCACTGTTTCATGATCACAGGTTTAAGATCAAAGAGGACATTAGGCACTGCTGCCAACCCTTTTACTGTCAGGTGAACAGGTACAGGGTGGTGGCTCAGCTCCCAGATGTCACTCATCTGTCCTGTCTTGCAAGAGAAAGCCTGAGCAGCCAACTTCCATTAAATTGTTGGAAGGCAGAGAAGCAGAGAGTAAACTGTACCTTTAGGAAGCATTTTCTCACTCACAGGAATAATTCCTGTTCAAAGAACACCATGGTAGAGACATTATAGAAAGCCCTTGTTAAGCCAGAAAATTCAGTCTATTCTTCCAAGATTATGGTCTGTTGGGTCCCCACACAATGTCAGGCCAGAGGGGTTATTGTATCCTAGAATGATCTGAAGGAACCCAGAGAAAATTCTCTACCAAATGTCATTTACTTTGTATTTACTGATCAAATATAGATGTACCTATTGTGGCCCTTCATTGCAAATCATGACTATATTGTTGTTTGCTTTGTTTTATTTATTTATTTATTTATTTGTGTGCGTGCATGTGTGTGATTTGGTTTTTGAGGCAGGATTCAATAATAGTCCAAACTAGCCTGGAACTTTCTGTGCCTCAAACCACTCATGAATAACATTCTCCTGCCTCAGTCTTCCAAATTCTGGGATTAGAGTCTAGAGGCTTGAGCAGCAAGCCCAGGCTCATCAGTATCTGTGAGGACTCTTAGCAGGATGAGGTTCCCAGATTTGTGACTCAGGTAAACTGAGTCAACACAGCCCTAACATCATCTCCTACTTTCTTCTCATAAGATCAGACCACTGCTTGAAGAGAAAAACCAATGAGAAATATGATAAATTCAAGGCTGTCGAGTATAAATGTCAAGTCACTGCTGGACAAAATTACTTCATTAAGGTTAGATGCTAACCTACCTCAAGCTCTGATGTGATTCTTTCCTGTTGCCCCAACTGCAGCTTCATTTCTACCAGTCGTCTTTAATTAAGACACTTGCAAGAGGAAGACTCTGGAATTCATTAGATGACAAGATAATTATCTTGTTTTATCTTGTGAATACAGAAAGCTTTCTTCAGACCTGTGTTAAGAAGTCAGTGTGGCTTCTAGTCTGAGCTGGTTCCCTGAGAAGACCCTGGGCACTGGCTCCACGTATAGTCCCACAACATCCAGAGGCAGCTTGACTCCCAGGAGCTCTGACACACCCAGGATCTCAGGATCACAGGATACCAGAATCATGGGATCACAGAGACAGCTAGACTTTGAGGAGTTTTGACACAACCAGGATCACAGGAGGAACAGGCTCCAGTCAGATACAGTGAAGGCAGGTAGCACTAGAGATAACCAGATGGCGACAGGCAAGCATAAGAACATAAGCATCAGAAACCAAGGTTACTGGCATCATCAGAACACAGTTATCACACCATAGCAAGTCCTGGATACACTATCACACTGGAAAAGCAAGATTTGGATCTAAAATCACTTCTCATGATGATGATAGAGGACTTTAAAAAGGACATGAATAATTCCCTTAAAGAAATACATGTGAACACAGGTAAACAGCTAGAAGCCCTTAAAGAGGAAACACAAAAACCCCTTAAAGAATTACAGGAAAACACAACCAAACAGGTGAAGGAATTGAAAAAAAGCTATCCAGGATCTAAAAATGGAAACAGAAACAATAAAGAAATCACAAAGGGAGATAACCCAAGAGATTGAAAACCTAGGAAAGAGATCAGGAGTCATAGATGCAAGCATCACCAACAGAATACAAGAGATAGAAGAGAATCACAGGTGCAGAAGATACCATAGAAAACATTGACACAACAGTCAAAGAAAATGCAAAATACAAAACGCTCCTAACCCAAAACATCCAGGAACTCCAGGACACAATGAGAAGACCAAATCTAAAAATAGGTATAGAAGAGAGAGAAGATTCCCACCTTAAAGGGCCAGTAAATATCTTCAACAAAATTATAAAAGAAAACTTTCCTAACCTAAAGAAAGAGATGCCCATGAACATACAAGAAGCCTATAGAACTCCAAATAGACTGGACTAGAACAGAAATTCCTCCTATCACATAATAATCAAAACACCAAATGTACAAAACAAATAAAGAATATTAAAAGCAGTAAGGTAAAAAGGTCAAGTAACATATAAAGGCAGACCTATCAGAATTACACCAGACTTCTCACCAGAGACTATAAAAGCCAGAAGATCCTGGGTAGATGTCATATAGACCCTAAGAGAACACAAATGCCAGCCCAGGCTACTATACCGAGCAAAACTCTCAATTATCATTGATGGAGAAATAAGAAATTCCATGACAAAACCAAATTTATACAATAACTTTCCACAAATCCAGTCCCACAAAGGATAATAGATGGAAAACCCCAGCACAAGGAGGAAAACTACACCCTAGAAAAGGCAAGAAATTAATCTTCTTTCAACAAACTGAAAAGAATATAGTCACACAAACATAATTCTACCTCTAACAACAAAAATAACAGAAAGCAACAATCACTTTTTCTTAATATCTCTTAACATCAATAGACTCAGTTCCCCAATAAAAAGACATAGAGTATCAGAATGGAAACATAAACTGGACCCAGCATTTTGCTGCATATGGGAAACACAGCTCAGTGACAAAGACAGACACTACCTCTATCTTAGTCAGGGTTTCTATTCCTGCACAAACATCATGACCAAGATGCAAGTTGGGGAGGAAAGGGTTTATTGAGCTTACACTTCCATGCTGCTGTTCATCATGAAAGGAAATCAGGACTGGGACTCAAGCAGGTCAGGAAGCAGGAGCTGATACAGAGGCCACGGAGGGATGTTCCTTACTGGCTTGCTTGCTTGCTTGCTTCTCCTGGCTTTCTCAGCCTGCTTTCTTATAGAACCCAAGACTACCAGCTCACAGATGGTGCCACTCACAAGGGGCCCTCCCCTTGATCACTAATTGAGAAAATGCCTTACCACTGGATCTCATGGAGGCATTTTCTCAACTGAAGCTCCTTTCTCTGTGATAACTCCAGCTTGTGTCAAGTTGGCACACAAAACCAGCCAGTACAGGGGGAAATGAGTTGGGGGAAATGAGCAAGAAAATCTTTTTTTTAAATTAAAACTTTCTAAATGATATATTCTAAAGATTTCCTAAGTATTTGAGGACCATCTATCTATCAACAGCTTATACAATTAGACAAACTTGTCTGTTTCTAGTTACTTGTTTTGGCTGAACTTTGAAAACACATATAGGTAGCTAAATAAAGCCTACTCTTTCAATCAACTACATTAATATCTAGCATGATTATTAGTTCTGAATGCATTAAAAAAGATATGAGCATTGACTGAACACTAACCTGCATTCCTCAATTATCCTTCACAGTTTATTTTAGTAGTTTCATAAGATTAAGACATTAAGTTACATTTTAAAATGAGTTGTATTCAAGTTATAGGCAAATATATCTTTAAACAAATGTTGAATCATCTATACATTATGGTGTAGCAAACATAACCTTAAATTTCTATCATCATTCAAAATCCCATACCAATCTAAAATATTTGAGACCTGTTGTTTCTTTCTTAGTCTAAAAAGAAATACAATAATTTACCCATCTTTTCCCAGCTGGATGACCTGGAGCAACCCCACCATAAAGGTGAAGTGGTATGGCCCCTACTGACTTGGGTTGGAGCCTCCCCACCACAGCAAGGACATGTTTCAGCTGGACAATGATAGAAGGGAGGAACAAGAAACTTCTTATATGAGCCTGATGTTTGGTTTTGAAGTCAGGAATTTTCTCTTTGGGCTTACAGGAACAACAGAGAAGTGTCTGGCAGGACACCAGCAAAACAGTATTCTAGGAAAGAGGGCTAAGGATCCCTCTTAGGTTTGGAGGACTACAAGAAAGGCAGAGCGGCTCCAGAGAATGACACAGATAGAAGGATTTCTAAAGGGATAGCAGTTTAGCTATAGGATCAGACTTGTAAATAGATATTTTTTATATAGTTAAGAAAATAAAGTCACCTTGCTGAGCTAGTTTGTAACTCAGTTTATACCTCTAGTGTCTTTATTGGTAGAGACATTAGATAATTTAAGTGGTTATCGGACTATTTAAGGTTGAATAACCTTGTAAGGTTTGAAATAAAGTACTTAACTCTTGAGTACTTAATCCGATTATGGGCTGTAGCCAATTAATATATAGAAGCAATTTTTGAAAATCATTATGTATTTGTAATTGATGTCTTCTTATCTGTACTTTTTGTGGCTGAGTTTTTGAAGACCTATCTCATGTCCTAGATTGATGATAGAATCTCTTATTTGTATTTTTCAGCTTTAAACTAGCCAACAAGGCAAAATTATCTGTACTTCCACAAATATTTTTTCTAAGGTATCTGTATTAGAATTACCCATCAAGATATCATCCATATAGTGATAAATTATAGACTGAGGAAACTGTTTACAAATTATTTGTAATGACTGTTATACAAAATATTGACAAAAACTGGGATTGTTTAACATTCCTTGTGGCAAGTCTTTCTACATGTACCTTTTTTTAAAAAAATATTTATTGATTTTATTTGTATGAGGTCACTGAAGCTGTCTTTAGACACACCAGAAGAAGGCATAAGGTCCCATTACAGATGA
Source organism: Rhynchomys soricoides (assembly GCA_019843965.1). NCBI lineage: Eukaryota > Metazoa > Chordata > Mammalia > Rodentia > Muridae > Rhynchomys > Rhynchomys soricoides. The sequence continues at coordinate 21,924 of JADRCH010000065.1, read as the reverse complement.
ATGTGAGCTACCATGTAATTGCCAGGAATTGAACTCAGGACCTCTAGCAGAGCAATCAGTGCTCTTAACCGCTGAGCCATCTCTCAAGAGCCCACATGTTTGCCACATATGGCCATAATCTTCCTATCTGGACTTCTCGTCCTATTTATTTAACTCATTTTAGACTCAGTTTCCCTAAGATGTTGTCTCAGAAGCTTTGTACATACCTTATGAAGTGACAAAGTTGGATTTAAGAATCTTGTGAAATTTTTGTTATGCCTGCTCTACTATCCAGTAGGCCTTCAATGTCAATCCCATCTAATTGTAATTTCAGTTTAGGTCTCTAATCATTTATAGCACTTTACCAAAACATGTGCTTCCTGTACCTTTAAAAAACTCTTGTTCTATCCATAAGAGTAGTTAAATGTTGAACAGCATTGTCTGTCATATCAGGCAGTAATTTTCCCAGTTGTTCTCTACATCATGTTCTCCTTGGCTGACACAGAACAAATGGCTCATGTTACTTTTTGGTGGGGTCTGAACAAAGCCCCTTAGGCAGTAATTCCTGATTTTTAAGGGGTTGCTATGTATATCTCTGCATGATCTAGCCCTGTGTCTCCACTTTCCACATCTTTTACATATCTCAGGAAGTATTCTCCTTGGGTTACAGTCAGAGAAAATATTATTGTAAAGATTGTTTGTCTACACTCCATTAAGAAATAACATGGTCTTCCATAACTACAGAATCAGACATTCTGAGCTCTCATACTTTTAGCAATTGCCTGTCCAATCATAACAGCACCAAACACATTAGATTCAATAACAACAGTAGTATTAACACATTCATAATTAGGTGCAGATCTGGTCTTTTTTGCATTCAGCATTGTTGTTCTTAAAAGCTAAAGATTCAATTAACCCTGCTCTTGCATGTGGATCTGATATTGCTCTATTTACAGTTGAAGTTAATCATTGTGGAAAAAAATCACTCAAAGCTTCATCTGAGCCCCGAGTTATCTTGGTAAATGACTCAGGTTGTCTTCACTGTTGGTCAACCGTATCCCAAGAATTTAAGTTACTATAAGATATTGGTCTAAGGTGATATCATCAAACAGAATCTGCATTTGTAACTCAGCATATTTACCCTCACCTAGCAACTTATCCTTGGGAATATTAACCCTTCCAGTCCTATTATGTTGCTCCATAGCCAAAGCCTCCTTTGTACAGCATGTGAACCCCTGTCATTGGGGACCAGCTTCTAAGATAGCTGTTATGAAATCTTTCCAATCTTTTGGAATTACATGATTTTGCATGGCTTAATTATTAGTACCTTTTTCACATATGATGAGTGTACACTACAGGGTATGATTGCTTCTTTAAATATTCTTAGATCTTGCATCCCAATGGACTGCCATCTGAATTCATCATAACCTGTGCATTACTCTTCTGGAGGTAAGTGTTTTATGGTAGCTGGAGTAATTACTGTAGCTTTTCTAATAGTCCTGTGAAATGGTAATTTTAAAAGGTGTCTAGTTTTTCTCTAGCCTGACTAGCTCCCAAATGAATGAGATGAACACTAATTTGAGGGTGAATGACATGGAGATTATCTCCTTTTTTCTTTACTCTGATGTTTCATAGAGAGTACAGAGAAAACTGTGATCAATGTAAATAGTTCTATGAGGATAACTGAAATGAAACTATATAGGGTATCAATGCCCTCTGCTATATTGTTTTCCATTATTAACACAGAAAATATTTTTTTTTGAATCTTGATAATTCTTCCTTTTTGGGGGAGACTTTATTATATTCAAGTTTGAAATTTCTTTCTATAACTGCCAGTACTCAGTTTCTTTTCTTTTTGCAGTATCTGTGCATGTTTACAAACATTTCTTCTGATTTCTCTTTTATTGCTTCAAAACATAATATTTATTTCAGTACTTAAGCTTCTCTAATCTGTCCTCTGGGTACTGTCCACTCTGAGCATACATTACCTACTTTGAGGTCTGGGATTTTAACTTCTCTGACTTCAGCTGATGCCTCCCCTCATGCTCCTGGGCCTAGATTTTCTCCTCTGAGTATTGTGTCTAGAATTCATGCTCGTAGCCTGAATCTCATGCACTACATTGGTACACAAGATATTGCAGGGCATTGATGGAATCCTGTTTGATGTTCAATAAAGATAGGGAGACATCTACATGTTTAAGCTGCTGGACTTTTGCTGGGGCAGTCTCTCAGCTAACCTCTAATGTAACCTATCTTCTCTAAGATTGCATCTCTCCACATGTTTCTCATTGTACACTTCCCAGGTCTGTCCATTCTCCTTTTCATCTTCCTGCTACATCTGCCAGTATTTCTGCCTGCTCAGAAGTTCTGCCTGTCCTACTGCTCCAGCTTAAGATGCCAGCCCTTTATTAAGCAAAAAGCCATACTCAGTACTCAACCAGTTGCCTTTGGAGACTACATGACCTTACTTACTGTAGCTTGTCTTTCAGTTTTGAACAATTGAGAAGGTGACAAACATATACATATCCTACTAGGCTGGCATCAACACAATTAACAATTGAAAACATAGGGACACACTCTTCCTTTCTTTCTTGGTTTGATATTTTTCTTTGGCTTTTGTTTCTATTCTTTTTTAATTAATAAATTATTTTATTTATTTTAATCCCAAATGCTGCCTCCACTTCTGGGTCATACCTTGCAGAGTTCTTCCCCCTATCTCTACCCCCTTAATCTCAAAGATAGTGGCCCCACCCTGGGGCATCAAGTCTCTACAGAATGAGGGCCATCCTCTCCCACTGAGGCTAGACAAGACATACCTCTGCTACATATGTGCCTGGGGCCTTGGACCAGTCCTTGTATGCTCTTGGTTGAGGCTCAGT